>QEOT01002682.1:91122-125563 GCA_003123785.1 Pterocarya stenoptera
AGAGGCTTTGACCTCACCTTAAAAAAAAAAAAAAAATCTTTTGAAATAAAGTTCTAATGTTCTGCAGCACTAAGTGCTTAAAGTTACGACTTTTTCTTCTTCTTTTTTATCTGAACAGGAAATCAGGCTAAAGACGATGCAGGCTACTTTGATCATTCTTGGTGTTTAAATGGATCATCAATATTTTAAAGCACTCATGAGATCTCTGTTTCTGCCATTTTAAGGATTTTAGTTTGTTGACTAAGAAGCACTTCTAGAACTTGATTGTGTTGAAAAATACAAGAGTAGACTAAGGCTAGTTGATTTGGATTATGTCATGTGATGCTGAGGCCATGGGAATTATTTAAATTAGGATATGAAGGTCTCTTTAAGTTTCTCCAAATTACTGGTTGAAGCTGTTCATTTTTTCTCGGTTGTGGAGCTATTCAAAGCTATATATCACCATCAGATCTACTAGTCTTTGTGTTTCATCCTGATGTAAATGTTTATGAATTGGATAAGTTCGGTTGCCAAGCAGAACACCTACATGGCCGACAGTGCTTAAATTCAAACATTCAAAAACAAATATCCAACCCCGTCGATTCGGTGACGTAGATGAGGGAGGAGGCTTAACCATTCAAACAAAATGATCCAAAGTAAATGAAGAACATTAAACAATTCAAACAGCATAACAAACTTCGAGTTTTGACATGCAAGTTGCAACATGAGATATACATCGTAAGTTGGTTCTAGTTTTCAGGTTCAACCTCCTGTTAAATATAACATTTCACCACGCTTCCGAATCCGTCGTCTACGGTGGCCCACTCTATCGTCATTGACCCGTTGGTAGCCCTTTTCCTTTAGGAGGCTTTACTCATCTACTAGTATTCAATGACTTAACACTATGCCCATACAAAGTACCAAGACATTTTAATCCAACCTATAGGTCGCCCCCTCCGTGATGTGGTCCCTGTTTTGATATCAATTGTTAAAGACCCAACCATTGATCCAAAGGCCTTAAGACTGTTGGATACTAATTTGGTTAAATCTTTAACCCTTAAGATCATAACACCTCCCTAACAATACATCCTTGAAACTCTCTGGCAGTGCTCCTTTGGTATGTTGGGTGTTGATGCATTTTTTCGACAGGATAGGAGCTTAATAATACGGTTGACGGCCCACGATGATAGTTTGGGCGTTGATACGGTGCTCGGATGCTCATTCATAAAATAAATAATAAATAAAGAGAGAGAGACACAAAGATTTAAGTAGTTTAGCATAAAAGCCTACGTCCACTGGTCATTTGGAGGCAAAATTCACTATCTTTTGTGATTTTATAGTCTTTCATTGGTCTCCATATAGTAGAAGAAATAAGATTTTTGAGATCTTGAAGAAGATGCCATCCTTGTAGAATTCGGTAGAGGGAGAGCTAACAATTTGGCTTGATTTGTAAAGATTTTCTCTTTTTATAGAGATCCATTTCCTTATTTAGAATAACCGAGTCTTATTTGTCTCATGTCTATCTTTGGTATTTGAGTGAATCTCTTTTTACTTTATCTCTTCAATTATTCTTGATAATGAGCTTCCAATAGGCTCGACTTAGTTCATTTTTTTTTATCAAACATTGAGTAAAATTTACTAAATGAATGGCTGTGGACCTCTGGTTATGCCACCAGTGACATGGGGAGCCTTTTGGATTGGTATGTTAAAAAAATTAAAGAACAAGACTAAAAATAGGAAGAGGGTCATATATAGAAGGGACTGTAAAGATTTGAATCCAACTAATTTGCATGGTGTGCATGAAAGGAGTATAATTAAAGGAGAAACTTCTGATATTCTGGATTGAATTTGAGGGCATCTGAATTCTTCCAAATGAACATCAATGGCTGATTAATTTTCCACGAGACAGAAGATATGGTGTTAAATCGATCAGTTCAATATCACAACCTACAAAAAGTAGTAATTTCCCATCATAAAATTAATGATTGGAAGTGAAGATTAGAAAGAGATCTGAAATACCATGTTTTTCATGAACCAAAGGTCTATAGAATAATTAGTGATTTAGGAAAACCCAAGTCAATGAATCTTCCAACAGTTCAAGATCTCATTCATAAAGGAGAGAGAGAGAGAGCAACAGAAGTTTAAAATTTTTGTATTCCTCATAAACTTGAATCTGAGCAAACCCAAATTGAAAAAAATAAAAAAAACAAAGGCAGGTACAACCATAGTAAAAGAAGTATAGGAAGGTCTTCATCTTTAAATATACAGAAGACCAAAGCAAAACATATAACTAAAACCCAACACTCTACTTAGTATTCCTATTGACATCTATTTTCATAGATCCAACAAGCACTAAGCGGCAGATGGGGCAGGAATGTAGCGAATGATGCCAGCGTCCGAAAGCGCCGCCAAAAATGCCTACAGATTCTTCTGCTCAGGCCCTGCTTCAACCTCTCCAGAAGCCACACTGTTCTTGTAGTCCAATGACTCGTCGTTGTATATGTCCCACCATTTCTTAACCAGCATCTTAATATCTTCCCTGTCCATGTCCTGTTCCTCTCCGGTGTAGCTCCATGGCTTCGATCCCTAAAAGCCAGTCAAAGTTTTACACTAACGAGTTCGATGACTAAAAAGTGGGAGTATTTCTAAAATTGATCTGAGCTCGTTGTAATGAACAGATTAAGTGAATACTCACATGAGAACCACAGTAGTGAAGAACTATGACTTTGTCAAGTTGGATGTTCTCTGGGTGGTTCCACACCATGGGAAGAATAAGGTTGTAAACCGAAGGGATTAGCTTGAAAACATCCCTGTAGAAAATGTTCAAAAAGTCCTGCAAAAATCATGAACACCCAAGTCAGATTTAGGTTAAAACTAAGCAACAACTGTGATGAATCTTGGAAACAAAAGATTTATAATGATTAACAGCAAACTTCATAATTACCTGCTCAGCAAAAGGACCAGTAGGGGTAGTTTTGAGGGTCTTGAGGAGGTCATGGTATGTTGACAAATTGGGCTCATAAACAAACATGCCAGCATTGAAGTAGAGGGCAGGCTTGGGGCCTAACTCAGCACGCCACTTGACCCTGTCAGGGCACTGCTGGCAATAGCCAACCTTGTATTGGGGACTGTGGCTCCAAGATTTCTCACAGAAACAATCCATCACGGCATAGAAATAGTTGTCTGGAAGATCAAAGAGGTGATCTATGTTTTCAAAAACTTGGATGTCTCCATCTAGGAAGATCGTCTTGCTGTACTCCACAAACTGCAATTTCCATCACAAAAACTTCAAAATCAGAGATATTCATAAGCAGTAAATAGTGAAAAAAAGACAAACTTGTCTATTTTAAAAGGAAACGAATCTTTTGTATTCTAGGAGAAAAAAGAACTGACTTTTTCCAACATGTTTCTCGGAAACACCTCTCCTCAATCTCTGGAAGAGGAAAAGAACCAACGCAAGTCGGTCAATTATAATAGAAACAAAAGAATCTAAGCAGAAGTGACAAAAGCAAAAAATACGTGCAAGACATGCGACACGTGTGATAACTGTATATACCTCCCAGATACGAAGCTTCGAGTAATTGATCACGTTGTTGGCCATGGAAAACTGGGTCTGATTCTCCGGCGGGTAAACCGGCTCAATCTCCTTCACTATGCAGCCCTGAGACACCAGAATCTCCCGGTGCTCCCCTGGCACGTCTGGCAAGATAGCCACCACCAGTGGGTACTTGCTCTTCACCTTTCTCAGTCCCTTGGCCAAGCCAACCACACCTTTAACGTAGTCCCTGTTGCCACCCAAGAGCGTAACATACGCCCTGCTAGGCATGCTACTGGCCTTGGCTAGGCCGGCGGGCTTGGCATCAACGGCGATGGTGATATCATGAGAAGTCATTGGAAATTAATGGGGTTTGGAGAAAGACTCGAGAAGTGTTTAGAGTACGTACGTACGTACGTAGTGTTTGGGTTTGGGTAGAAGGAAAATAGTAAAGGGTGTTGATGTTTGAGGTACGTACGAGGAAACTGATAGCTAGGATTGAATGTTTTGTTGGTAAATCAGAGAGAAGGGTTAATCTGAACGTTGTTTGGTGTGGAGGAGACAGAAAAGAAAAGGAAAGGAAAATGGTTGTTGAAAGAAGTGTTTGTCTGAGAAGAAATGCTTTGTACTCGAAAGTTGGATGAGTTTTGGGTTGAGGTTGTGGGGGGTTTATATAGGGATTTAAGGGTAGGTTTAGGCTTGTTTTTGGATGTTAGAATCATCTCGGTGCACTTCAGTTTAAACTCCATTCAACATCCAAACTCACAGTTGAGTTGAAGCTGAGTGCATTTCAACTTTGACTTCAGTGGGATCTATTATTAAAAAATTAATTTCTTTTCATATGAGCCGTGCCGCTTATGATGGATTGATCCGACAAGAATGTCTGAAATTTAAGGGGTAGATTGTGATACCCCATATGACAATAATAAAGGTAGGTGTTGTATGGTACCGCATCGTTTAAAATGGGAGGGTCCCCAATGGCAGAAGCCTCTACCAGTTGCTTGTTTGTTAATCTCCACGTAAGAGTTCTTACTCTTGGGACATTTCAGAACAAGGGAAATTTGGGTGCAGTTGTTAATTCGTTGAAGATTTATCACTTGTTTCTACGTTGGAGTGTTCTTATTTTCTTGTTGATATGATAAGACAGCTCATTTTTCTTAAGAGTCCAAGCTGATGTTAATTTCTGGATGGTTAGGCATGTGAGGAATGGTGTACTCAGTGATGAAGAGAGTGTTTCTTCTGGATGGATTATTTGGAAATCATCTTGTCAAAATTGTTAAGAACTTGTATACTCGTATACTCTATCAGAGCAATCTTATGGGCTGTGCTTTGTTATTGGATTTCACATTACTGCTATTGGGTTGAGCAAGATAACAATGTAATGAAATAACAAGCTGGTAATATCAATTATCAAGTTTTCTCACGGAAGAAGTCCAATGTCCATTACAGCGTGTAGAAGAAAATGTCCAGAATCTTGTATTCCACTATAAAGCATACTGAAAGTAAACAATGAAAATATGCTCAAATCTTTTGAAATAAATTTTTACGGTCAAGCTACTGATGCCATTGCGGAGTGTAGAGCTTTGCTTGATGGGCTGTGGCTGTGTCGTTTGCTTGGGTTGAGAGTTATTGGTGGAATCTGATTCAAGTGTGGTGGTGGGATGGTTAATTTCGGATGTTTGTCTATATTGATTTTTATGTATTGGGAGGAAGTTAAGGAACTTGTTTGTTTGCTTAAGATTCGATTTCAGCATAATTTTAGAGAAACAAATATGGTGGCGGATTTCTTAACAAAAGAAGATTCTAAAAGTAGAATAGCTGATTTTATTGGTGATGAATCGGTGCAAGGGCGTCTTCGGGGTTTAGTTCGCATGGATAAATTGGGAATTTCTTATATTTGACATTGATGTAATTTTGGTTTTGATAAATCGTGTAATTATGGTTTTCCTTCACCTCAATGAGGGCATTTTAATAATAAGAGGCTTTGACCTCGCCTTAAAAAAAAAAAAAAAAAAATCTTTTGAAATAAAATTCTAATGTTCTGCAGCACTAAGTGCTTAAAGTTGCAACTTTTTCTTCTTCTTTTTTGTCTAAACAGGAAATCAGGCTAAAGACGATGCAGGCTACTTTGATCATTCTTGGTGTTTAAATGGATCATCAATATTTTAAAGCACTCTTGAGATCTCTGCTTCTGCCATTTTTAGGATGTTAGTTTGTTGACTAAGAAGCACTTCCAGAACTTGATTGTGCTGAAAAATACAAAAGTAGACCAAGGCTAGTTGATTTGGATTATGTCATGTGATGCTGAGGCCATGGGAATAATTCAAATTAGGATCTGAAGGTCCCTTTCAGTTTCTCCAAATTACTGGTTGAAGCTGTTCGTTTTTTCTCGGTTATGGAGCTATTCAAAGCTATATATCACCATCAGATCTACTAGTCTTTGTGTTACATCCTGATGTAAATGTTTATGAATTGGATAAGTTCGGTTGCCAAGCAGATGAGGGAGGAAGCTTAAAAATTCAAACAAAATTATCCAAAGTAAAAGAAGAACATTAAACAATTCAAACAGCATAAAAAACTTCGATCTTCACATGCAAGTTGCAACATGAGATATATATCGCAAGTGGGTTCAGGTTTTCAGGTTCAACCTCCCTCCATACATCCTTGAAACTCTCTGGCAGTGCTCCTTTGGTATGTTGGGCGTTGATGCATTTTTTCAACCGAGCTTAACAACACCGTTGAATGGCCCACGATGATAGTTTGGATGTTGATACGGTGCTCGGATGCTTATCCATGAAATAAATAATAAATAAAGAGAGAGATACATAAATTTAAGTGGTTCATCATAAAGGCCTATGTCCACGGACCATTTGGAGGCAAAATTCTCTATCTTTTGTGATTTTACAGTTTTTCATGATCTTTCATTAGTCTCCATGTAGTAGAAGAAGTAGAAATTTTGAGATCTTGAAGTTTTGATTTGTAAAGTTTCTCTGTTTTTATTATGATCCCTTTCCTTCTTTAGAATAGCGGAGTCCTATTTGTCTCGTGTCATCTTTTGTATTTGAGTTAACCTCTTTTGACTTTATCTCTTCATTTATTCAATTTTTTGTCAAACAAAACCACCATCGCTGGAAACTCTTAAGCAAACTACACCTTTTACAAAATCCCCATTTCCTGCCAAAAATGTAACATATACACGGCTTTGTTAAACCTATAGTGGCTTTGTATTTTTTCTTTCTTTTTTTATCATTTTTTGGGTAGGTGAAGCAAAATTGACTAAATGAATGGCTGTGTTTATGCCACCAGTGACATGGGGAGCCTTTTGGATTGGTGTGTTAAAAAAATTAAAGAAGAAGACTAAAAATAGGAAAATACTCGTATACAGAAGGGACTACAAAGATTTGAATCCAACTAATTTGCATGGTGTGCATGAAAGGAGTACAATTAAAGGAGAAACTTATGATATTCTGGATTGAATTTGAGGGCATCTGAATTCTTTCAAATGAACATCAATGGATGATTAATTTTCCACGAGACAGAAGAAATGTGTTCAATCGAGTTCAATATCACAACCTACGAAAAGTAGTAATTTCCCGTCATAAAATTAATGATAGGAAGTGAAGATTAGAAAGAGATCTGAAATACCATGTTTTTCAAAGTACCAAAGGTCTATAGATAATTAGTGTTTTAGGAAATCCCAAGTCAATGAATGTTCCAACAGTTCAAGATCTCACTCATAAAGGAGAGAGAGAGAGAGAGAGAGAGAGAGAGAGAGAGAAATTTTTGTATTCTTCATAAACTCTTAAGCAAACTACACCTTTTCCAAAATCCCCATTTGCTGCCAAAAATGTAACATATACACGGCTTTGTTAAACCTATAGTGGCTTTGTATTTTTTCTCTTCTTTTTTTTCATTTTTTGGGTAGGTGAAGCAAAATTGACTAAATGAAGAACATTAAACAATTCAAACTGCATAAAAAACGTCGAGTTTTGACATGCAAGTGGCAACATGAGATATACAGCGCAAGTTGGTTCTGGTTTTCAGGTTCAACCTCCCTAACAATACATCCTTGAAACTCTCTGGCAGTGCTCTTTGGTATGTTGGGTGTTGATGCATTTTTTCGACGGGATAGGAGCTTAACAATACGGTTGATGGCCCACGACGATAGTTTGAGCGTTGATACGGTGCTCGGATGCTCATTCATGAAATAAATAATAAAAAGAGAGACACAGAGATAAGTGGTTTAGAAAGAGATCTGAAATATCACAACCTACAAAAAGTTGTAATTTCCGATCATAAAATTAATGATAGGAAGTGAAGATTAGAAAGAGATCTGAAATACCATGTTTTTGTACGAAAGGTCTATAGAATAATTAGTGATTTAGGAAAACCCAAGTCAATGAATCCTCCAACAGCTCAAGATCTCACTCATAAAGGGGAGAGAGAGAGAGAGAGAGAGAGAGAGAAATTTTTGTATTCTTCATAAACTTGAATCTGAGGCAAACCCAAATTGAAAAAAAAAAAACAGGACCCAAGGTAAAAGAAGTTGTAGGAAGGTCTTCATCTTTAAAATTATCGAAGAAGACCAAAACAAACCATATAACTAAAACCCAACACTGTACTTAGTATTCCTATTGACATCTATTTTCATAGATCCAAGAAGCACTTAAGCGGCAGATGGGGCACGAATGTAGCTAATAACGCCAGCCTCCGAAAGCGCCGCCAAAAATGCCTGCAGATTCTTCTGCTCAGCCCCTGCTTCAACCTCTCCAGAAGCCACACTGTTCTTGTAGTCCAATGACTCGTCGTTGTATATGTCCCACCATTTCTTAACCAGCATCTTAATATCTTCCCTGTCCATGTTCTGTTCCTCTCCGGTGTACCTCCATGGCTTCGATCCCTAAAAGCCGGTCAGAGTTTTAAATTAATGAGTTCGATGATAAAGAAGAAAAAAATAAAAAACAGGAGTATTTCCACAATTGATCTGAGCTTTTGTTGTAATGAACAAATTAAGTGAATACTCACAGCAGCACAGTAGTGAACAACTTTGATTTTGTCAAGTTGGATGTTCTCTGGGTGGCGCCACATCAGGGCAAGAACAAGGTTGTAAACTGGAGGGATTGGCTTGTAAACATCCCTGAAGAACATGTTCAAAAAGTCCTGCAAGAATCATAAACACCCATGTCAGATTCAGATTAAAACTAAGCAACAACTGTGATGAATCTTGGAAACAAAAGATGATTAACATAACCATGCAAACTTCATAATAATTACCTGCTCAGCAAAAGGAGTAGGAGAGGTAGTTTTGAGGGTCTTGAGGAGGTCATGGTATGTTGACAAATTGGGCTCATAAACAAACATGCCAGCATTGAAGTAGAGGGCCGGCTTGGGGCCTAACTCAGCAGGCCACTTGACCCTGTCAGGGCACTGCTGGCAATAGCCAACCTTGTATTGGGGACTGTGGCTCCAAGTTTTCTCACAGAAACAATCCATCACAGCATAGTAGTAGTTGTCTTGAAGATCAAAGAGGTGATCTATGTTCTCAAAAACTTGGATGTCTCCATCTAGGTAGATCATCTTGCTGTACTCAACAAACTGCAATTTCCATCACAAAAACTTCAAAATCAGAGATATTCCTAAGCAGCAAATCGTGAAAAAAAGACAAACTTGTCTATATGAAAAGGAAACAGATCTTTTGTTTTCTAGGAGAAAAAAGAAACTGACTTTTTCCAATATGTTTCTCCGAATATCTGGAAGAGGAAATTAAGAACGGACCCAAGTCGGTCAACTATAATGAAAACAAAAGAATCTAGGCCTTATCCCCAACTTAACAGGGTCGTCTTCAAACAAAATTACCCAAATCTCCATTTACACTTGTCAGGAAAAGTAGAAGTGACAAAAGCAAAAGTACGTGTAAGACATGCAGACACGTGTTATCACTGTACATACCTCCCAGATACGAAGCTTCGAGTAATTGATCACGTAGTACGCCATGGCAAACTGGGTCTGATTCTCCGGCGGGTAAACCGGCTCAATCTCCTTCACTATGCAGCCTTGAGACACCAGAATCTCCCGGTGCTCCCCTGGCACGTCTGGCAAGATAGCCACCACCAGTGGGTACTTGCTCTTCACCTTTCTCAGTCCCTTGGCCAGGCCAACCACACCTTTCACGTAGTCCCCGTTGCCAGCCAAGAACGTAACATACGCCCTGCTAGGCATGCTACCGGCCTTGGCTAGGCCGGCAGGGTTGGCATCAGCGGCGGTGGTGATATCCTGGGGAGCCATTAGAAATTAATGGGGTTTGGAGAAAGACTTGAGAAGTGTTTAGAGTACGTACGTACGTACGTAGTGTTTGGGTAGAAGGAAAATAGTAAAGGGTGTTGATGTTTGAGGTACGAGGAAACTGATAGCTAGGATTGAATGTTTTGTTGTTGAGATCGGAGAGATGGGTTTTGAGCGTTGTTTGGTTTGGAGGAGACAGCAAAGAAAAGGAAAGGAAAATGGTTGTTGAAAGGAAGTGTTTGTTTGAGAAGAAATTGCTTTGTACTCGAAAGTTGGATGAGTTTGGAGTTGAGGTTGCAGTGGTTTATATAGGGACTTAAGGGTAGGTTTAAAATAAATATAATTATTAATTTATTTCCTTGTCTGTAACCTGGTAGTTGAAAACGGCGTCGGTTAGACTAATCCCCATGAAATTAATGTAGTTGATTTTATTCTATCTAGGAAAGGAAAGATCGGACGCTAGGTGTGGCATAGGATTTGGTCCGACGGTGAGAGAGAGAGAAGTATTAAGAATTGGACGGTGACATCGCAGGATAATATAAAGAATAAAAGTAGAAAAATTTCCCCCTTTCCGTCAACTTTCCAAGGATAACAAAACGCACCGTTGGATTGGATCTTGATCTCATAAAGCACGCGCACGGCACTGGCACTGGCACATGGGGTGGGTAATTATCGGACAGTAAATGGCGGATAATCCCTAAAGATCATGACATGCCATAAAGGTCGCACATACAAAATCATCACCGATTATATTTGTGCACTTGATAATATTTCTTTCTTTCTTTTTTATTTTTCAAATATTTTCAAGGGGAAACAAATCTTTGTCATTTACTTTAAATTGGAGATGAAAATATTTTAACTAGATATGCTAGTCGGATGATTTTGTATGCATTCATGTATATATTAAGATACTCAAAACAACTTAATTATGTTAAAAAATCTTGATAACAAGTCAATTAAATTAAGGGTTCCAGATTTGATTTTCGTCGAAAGAGGAGGAGGCATCGGCTTCCCCCTCTTTCTCTCTCTCTTCTTCGCTTCCTTCATCCATTCACTCACCTTGTTTATCAAGATAATTCTTTTTGCTTAGTCTTATTTTGGTTCCTTCAAAGTCGAAAAAGGTAGATTTATAGTTTTCTAGCAACTTCGAAGAGATACACATGGCACAAGCAAACTCCCAAGCCGCAAATTGTTAAGAGCAAAGTGGCGGTTTTGCAAAAGTCACTGCGAGTGGTCCTCACCTGCCACCCCTTCCGACAGCGAAATTCTCGCCACACGCACTAGATCACCGGACTCAGCACCACCAAATTTTTCAGATCTTACCTTTGTGGTTGAAAAGAGACAAGCGCGTTGCCTTCACGCGCTGTCACATATTCCAAAATTTACCGGAATTGGTCCAAATTGGAATCCGTCATTTTTTGCATCTATTTTACTGCTTTCTTTTTTTGCTTTTTTATTGTTAATTAAAATAAAAAGAGAGTTCGTCTCTCATAATTTTGTATGTAGAGACTGAGTCATCTCCTTCTATGAAGGGTGAGGTTGGGTTGTCTCTTGAACGTTTGTTTGTAGAGAGTATCAGTAGTAGTGAAGACCAAACCAGTCACAAAAGGAAACAGTGTACTGGTAGAGCTCCAAATGTATTATTTTAATTTATAATGTCATGTTTGATATGGAGACATCTCAAAATGTATCCACTCATGAATATAAGTTTCTTCATGAATGAATGATGTCAGTTTCCTTTAAAAAAAACAAAAAAAACTAAAATTCACTTCTTATAGTCATCTTTATATATATGGTAACTGGGTAAGATTCGCCAAGAATCTTTTGATCAGATGGCATAAGGTCTAGTCTCTAAATGAGAGAACCATGTTCTAACCCCCACCCCTTATATAAATATATATATGGTAAGATTCAAATTTCAGAATTTATATTTTAAATTAAATTATGTCAAATGATGATGCATATTGTAAATATTTTTAAATAACCAAATGGTAAGTATTTAAATTTGAAAATTATAGATGCTGATATAATAATAGCTAAACATTACTTTTAAATTTAAAATAATAATTGCGATTTGAAGAAATATACCCTGTAGAATATTCGAGGAATTCTAGAGAATCCTCATATCCAAAGGTAGGCTTACTTAATTATAATTTAATAAGATCTCCAGATTTGATTTTCGCCGAAGGAGGAGGCATTTGCTTCCCCTTCTTTCTCTCTCTCCTTCTCCTCCTTCATCAATCCACCCAACTTATCTATCAAGATAATTCTTTTTGTTAAGTTTTATTTTGGTTCCTTCAAAGTCGAAAAAGATAGATTTACAGTTTTTTGGCAACTACCAAAAGATACACACGACATAAGCAGACTCCCAAGCCACAAATTGTTAGGAGGAAAGTGGCGGTTTTGCGAAAATCACTGCGAGTGGTCCTCACGCACCACCTTTTCCGGCAGCTCTTCTCGCCACATGCGCTAGATCACCAAACTTACCACCACCAAATCTTTTAAATCTTACCTTTGTAATTGAAAAGAAACAAGCGTATTGCCTTCACGTGCTGTCACAGATTCCAAAATCTACCGGAATTGGTCTAAACTGTAATTCGTCCTTTTTGTATCTATCTTACTGCTTTCTTTTTTGGTTTTCTTATTGTTAATTAAAATAAAAAGAGAGTTCGTCTCTCAGACTTTTGTATGTAGAGACTGAATCATCTCCTTCTATGAAGGGTGAGGTTGGGTTATCTCTTGGATGTTTGTCTGTACAGAGTATCAACAGTAGTGAAGACCAAACTAGTTACAAAAGAAAACAGTGTACTGGTGGAGCTTCAAATGCACTATTTTGATTTATGATATCTTGTTTAATATGTGGACATCTCAGAATGTATCCACTCATAGATGTAAGTTTCTATATGAATGAATGAAATCAGTTTCCTTTAAAAAAAAAAAAACTAAAATTCACTCCTTATAGTCATCTTAATATATATGGTAACTTGGTAAGATTCGCCAAGAATCTTTTGATCATATGGCATAAAGTCTAGTCTCTAAAGGAGAGAACCATGTTCTAAGTCTCACCCCTTATATAAATAAATAAATATATATATATGGTAAGATTCAAATTTCAGAATTTATATTTTAAATTAAATTATGTCCCATGGATGATATATTGTGTAAATATTTTTAAATAACAAAATGGTAAGTATTTAAATTTGAAAATTATAGATGCTGATATAATAAATAGCTAAACCTTACTTTAAAATTTAAAATAATAATTGCGATTTGAAGAAATATACCCTGCAGAATATTCTAGGAATTTTGGAGAATCCTCACTACCCTACAGAATATTCTAGGAATTCTAGAGAATCCTCAATATCCTCAATAATTTGATACGAACAGTTTGTTTACCAAATTTATGATTGTACTAATATATACATTATATATTTCTATATAAAATATAAGACTCTGACTCATTCATGGATTCAAAGTTTGGCAATTGTCACCATCTCGCAAGCGTGCGTTAAAGGATTATGCAGATTATTTCCCACTCTTTACTCCAATAAATTAATGCTACTTTTTATGCTAAAAGTCTAAAATTAAAGTTGTGCATGTATTTTTTTTTTTAGGAAAATGATTTATATAATTTTAAAATGTGTAAATTTTATACATTCTCTTTAAAACAAAAAAGTAAATATAAGATTCGCATAAAAATTCTATTATTTTCTCAAGAGAGCATGCGATATTTGTAGACTCTAAACGTGTATCTAACATTTTCTAATTTTTAAAGAGAATTGTTATAGCTAACTACAAATATCTTATAAAAATAAATTTATAAATTGACATAATTTCATATGATACGTTAAATTTAATTTACAATAAAAATTATTTTATAATTTAATATACTACATTAATTCACGTCAATTTATAGATTTTGTTTTATAAAATCTATTTATAGTTAAAATATTTTTTGTTTTAAAAGTAAAATCTTGAGTACAACGCAAGCATGATATATTCACCCTATCACTACCCATTTATGTGTTTGAATTTTTTTTATTATTTTTTTAAAGTATTTTTTTTAACATCTTTAATCATTAATAAAAAATTAAAAAAATTTAATTTTACTTATAGTTACTTTTTTAACTATTAAGTAAAATTAAAAATTAAAAAATAAATAAATACAAAAAGAATAATAAATAAATAGTAAAAGAGTAATAATCTAATCATTTTCCTATATACAAACATGGATATTCATCTTGACTCCCTATTATCGATTCAAATTCTAAAGTAAACAAATAAATAAACAAACATGGAAGAACAATCTCAAATCTCCATCACGAAGCTTCCTTTTATATTCTTTTTTTTTTTAACCACTTTATATTCTTAATTTAATTAAACGTAATTTATATATATTTATTTAATATTTACTCGTTATATCAACCACCGTCGCCGACCATATCACTACACTGGCCTCTAATTACAACACACGAAAGTCCCACGAAGTCGAGGCACGTACACCAAAATTCTGGACATGTGGCGTCCTCATAGATGTCTGTCACTATTTTAATATGCTAACTTGGTTATTAAGCTAAGAGTGAGGGACCCAAACATAATCTAAAAAGTAAAGACGCCGACTCGATTTCGCCACGTGGACAAATGTGCGGTACAGCGCCGTTCTTTTTCTGGGGGTCGGGTGGGGGCCTTTGATATATCGCATGAAGACGACAGTCACGACATGTCGGCTTATTATTCAGAGGACGGCGTAGGGCCACGTGGCAAAAATTTTTGGATAGCTTCTAGTTGTTCTAGTTTTTAGTTTTTTTTTTTTGACAAATCTAATTTTGTTAGTTAGTTGGTCCAAAAGAGCACCTTAATTATTAAAATAAGATTTTATTTTATATTTTGTGGGGACAATGAAATAAATTGGAAAATGAGATACGGTATTGCATTGAATTTTGAACACGTTTTATGGACTATGGAACTAACAAGACCCGACCGACAAAATTCAGTTTCGGATAATGTTTTTGGACTTTGTATTAAATTAAATATGTTTTAAGATAATGTTTTTTCTTTTGGCGTTTCGTCTAAAAACCCACAGATGTCACATGACTATGGTCTTTACTCTTGAGAATATTCTTTGAATCTTTTATCATTACTTTAAAAAATTTAATGACTTTTCCTCCTTTAATGGATTTTGTAATCCCTCTTTCTAATTTTGAAAGAAAGAGTCTAAGTTCACACAATTCATTATTATTAATAAATTATTAACTATTATTTAATTATTATATTTACTATTATTTATAAATCATTTAAGATCCTCTTAATATAGTCAAGATTTTTGAAATTTCTTTCTTTTCACACTCTTTTTGTATATTCTTAATTTGAGTCATAAATTTATGCCTTTTAGTTTGAATCAGATCTATTGGATTTGTTTTATGGTAAAAAATGGATCTGAAACCAATTTTACACCCACACCCACATTTTATATGTCATAATATTTTATGTGGTAAAGGAAACTGATATCCAATTAATGCATTAATATTTAATTTAACGACCCTTTTAACGATAATTCTGTTTGGAGGGTAAAAGTATTTCATCTCATCTCATTTCATAATTAGATTTTTTTTAAATTCTTACATAAAATATAATAAACAATTCAATATTTTTTAAATTTTTAAATAATAATAATATTAAAAAATAATATTTTAATAATATTTATTGCCACATCTCCATTCAAAATTAGAATAAAAAAAAAAAGGGGAAAAAATTGTGGAAACTGAGACGAAGGTACGTCGAAAAGGATGTTGGAATGAAATGAGCACTGAAATTGACACCTTGGGGGGGGGGGGGGGGGGGGGGNGAAAGAAAATTCAAGACGTTAGTTTATCGTCTTTGGAATCATTCTTTTGGGCTTTCTCCCTACGTATACTTGTGGGTTGTGGCCCTTGTGGATTGCTGCCTACAATGGATTCATGGGCCAGAAAGAGACCATGGCCTTGAAAAGATAAGAGTTTCAACACATTGGGACTAAAAACTTCACAATGCTACTCAGACCTCGTTTATTTTTTAAAATGAGATGGAAAGAGTTGAAATTAAAGTTAAATAAAATATTATTAAAATATATATTTTTAATATTATTTTTATTTTAAGATTTAAAAAAATTAAATTGTTTATTTTATTTTATGTGAAAATTTAAAAAAACTGTAATGATTATATGAGATGAGATAC
The DNA here is from genome assembly GCA_003123785.1 of Pterocarya stenoptera. Taxonomy (NCBI): domain Eukaryota; kingdom Viridiplantae; phylum Streptophyta; class Magnoliopsida; order Fagales; family Juglandaceae; genus Pterocarya; species Pterocarya stenoptera. The sequence goes on from QEOT01002682.1 coordinate 107,132, forward strand.
AATGAGTTGAAATTAACTGTGAAAACAAATGAGGCCTGAGTATTTAGAAATATCAAGCGAGCCAGTATTGTAGATGACAAAGGCCGATCATCATCTTGAATTTCACATCACTTGATGTGTCGTATTTGAAGTGACTTTGATTTAAATGGCTGACTTATGAAACAATTTAAAAGTGTATTATATGACAAAATCTCGGACAAAGAGTGCAATTAATTTATGCAGATTCATATATAAATATATATATATATTTATCTCGTACATGACTACTAAGAGTTGAAACTAGTGATGGGATTGTGCCACTACAAAACCTGGCATTTGTGCAGTTATTCCTTCTCAACTTGAGTGGAAAGTTGGATGAAAGGAGGAAACACTACAAAAGGAATCAAAGACAGGAATGGTCTAAGTGAGAACAAGACTCTTGCCAAGAATCAAGTCATCTGTGGAGAAATCAGCCTCTTTCCTGAAAGTTCCCAGACCAAAGTCTAGGTTGTAGGAGTCTGCAAGGCTTCCACTAGATCGAATTCAGGTTTCCACCCAAGCACGCTCTTTGCTTTGTCAACAGATGCAAAGAAATGCTGCAATTTATATTTAACAAAACGATGATACCATCAGTAATGGAATAGAGTGCTAATAAAGGACTGATCGCGGAATGGAAATGACTTCTTTTTGCCAAAATCAAACTCCTTAGGATTGTAGTGATTGATCTCAGGCTCGGGAAATCCGGCAGCCTGACAGAAGTAGAAACAAGTAAGCACTACAATTACTTCAAATAAAAACTTCTGTGCTTGAGCAATATCATAGGGCTTCTATGTTGTATGTCCATTGAGATATATATTTGCAAGTATTACCTTTGCACAGGCTCTTGCTAATCCATCAAATGTGACGTATTTTTCTCAAGAAATGTTGAAGACTTCCTTGCTGGCCTTTTCATTGCCCAGAACCTGAACAAAAACTCATGCCAAGTCCTGTGATTGCAAAACTATATCATGTTAAAACTCTATAGCTTTATATATCATTGCTTCAAACATGTTCCAGCGGATATCATATGCAATTTGCTAAGCGTATTATGTTGTTGGAGTTGCTTCAGCCAAGTTGAAGCAGTCATACAGACTACTGAATACTTAACAGGAATACCTTATAAGAATGTTCAACTTAAGTTCAAGAGTAAAGAAGTCATTGCTCTGGAAATTGCTTCAAAGCATATAAAAATTGCTATTTCTCAAACCTTAACATGACCTAGTTGTGTTATTTGCATTCCTGAGTTGGGGACTGGGATCGGGCGACCAACTTTCAATCGGTGGAAAAACCACTCTTCAACAGGGTTGTAGTTCAATGGTCCATAGATGTAGACTGGCCTTATAGAAGTCCAATTGACACCCTTTGATTCCAGCAAGCTCTCTGTCTCAAGCTTTCCCTTGTGCCGGCTCTTTGGATCAACTGCATCAGTCTATCATCACGCACCAACAAGTTAGCAAAGAAATGGGATAGATAATTTTTTATTTTTTTTCGGATAAATTACATCAAATTTCCTCAATATTTGTAAAATTGTCAGAACTTCCCTCTACTATGTGCACTACCAGATTGCTTTCACTTTTCAATTTTCCTTGTCATCTAACTAGTATGGTCAGTAATTATTATCTGAGGTTAATTTGAATGAAAAATGTTAGTTTGAAAAGAGCAAAAACTGCCAAAACCAGAGGTCATGGGAATGGTTCAAATTAGGATACAAGAGTAGACTTAGGCTAATTGATTTGGATTATGTCATGTGATGCTCAGGCCATGGGAATGGTTCAAATTAGGATATGAAGGTCTCTTAAGTTTCTCCAAATTACTGGTTGAAGCTGTTCATTTTTTCTCGGTTATGGAGCTATTCAGAGCTATATATCACCATCAGATCTACCGGTCATTGTGTTCAATTCTGATGTAAATGTTTATGAATTGGATAAGTTCGGTTGCCAACCAGAACACCTACATGGCCGACACTGCTTAAATTCAAACATTCAATTACAAATATCCAACCCCGTCGATTCGGTGACGTAGATGAGGGAGGAGGCTGAACAATTCAAACAAAATGATCAAAGTAAATGAAGAACATTAAACAATTCAAACAGCATAAAAAACTTCGAGTTTTGACATGCAAGTTGCAACATGAGATATACATCGCAAGTTGGTTCTGGTTTTCAGGTTCAACCTCCCTAACAATACATCCTTGAAACTCTCTCGCAGTGCTCTTTGGTATGTTGGGTGTTGATGCATTTTTTCGACGGGATAGGAGCTTAACAATACGGTTGGATGCTCATTCATGAAATAAATAATAAAAAGAGAGACACAGAGATAAGTGGTTTAGAAAGAGATCTGAAATATCACAACCTACAAAAAGTTGTAATTTCCGATCATAAAATTAATGATAGGAAGTGAAGATTAGAAAGAGATCTGAAATACCATGTTTTTGTACCAAAGGTCTATAGAATAATTAGTGATTTAGGAAAACCCAAGTCAATGAATCTTCCAACAGCTCAAGATCTCATTCATAAAGGGGGGAGAGAGAGAGAGAGAGAGAGAGAGAGAGAGAGAGAGAGAGAGAGAAATTTTTGTATTCTTCATAAACTTGAATCTGAAGCAAACCCAAATTGAACAAAAAAAACAGGACCCAAGGTAAAGGAAGGTATCGGAAGGTCTTCATCTTTAAAATTACATAAGACAAAAACAAACCATATAACTAAAACCCAAGACTGTACTTAGTATTCCTATTGACATCTATTTTCATAGATCCAACAAGCACTTAAGCGGCAGATGGGGCAGGAATGTAGCTAATAACGCCAGCCTCCGAAAGCACCGCCAAAAATGCCTGCAGATTCTTCTGCTCAGCCCCTGCTTCAACCTCTCCAGAAGCCACACTGTTCTTGTAGTCCAATGACTCGTCGTTGTATATGTCCCACCATTTCTTAACCAGCATCTTAATATCTTCCCTGTCCATGTTCTGTTCCTCTCCGGTGTACCTCCATGGCTTCGATCCCTAAAAGCCAGTCACAGTTTTACATTAATCAGTTCGATGATTAAAAAAAAAAGGAGTATTTCCAAAATTGATGTGAGCTTGTTGTAACGAACAAATTAAGTGAATACTCACAGCAGCACAGTAGTGAACAACTTTGACTTTGTCAAGTTGGATGTTCTCTGGGTGGCGCCACATCAGGGCAAGAACAAGGTTGTAAACTGGAGGGATTGGCTTGTAAACATCCCTGAAGAACATGTTCAAAAAGTCCTGCAAGAATCATAAACACCCATGTCAGATTCAGATTAAAACTAAGCAACAACTGTGATGAATCTTGGAAACAAAAAATGATTAACATAACCATGCAAACTTCATAATAATTACCTGCTCAGCAAAAGGAGTAGGAGGGGTAGATTTGAGGGTCTTGAGGAGGTCATGGTATGTTGACAAATTGGGCTCATAAACAAACATGCCAGCATTGAAGTAGAGGGCAGGCTTGGGGCCTAACTCAGCAGGCCACTTGACCCTGTCAGGGCACTGCTGGCAATAGCCAACCTTGTATTGGGGACTGTGGCTCCAAGTTTTCTCACAGAAACAATCCATCACAGCATAGAAGTAGTTGTCTGGAAGATCAAAGAGGTGATCTATGTTTCCAAAAACTTGGATGTCTCCATCTAGATAGATCATCTTGCTGTACTCCACAAACTGCAATTTCCATCACAAAAACTTCAAAATCAGAGATATTCATAAGCAGTAAATCGTGAAAAAAAAAGACAAACTTGTCTATTTTAAAAGGAAACAGATCTTTTGTTTTCTAGGAGAAAAAAGAACTGACTTTTTCCAATATGTTCTCCGAATATCTGGAAGAGGAAATTAAGAACGGACCCAAGACGGTCAACTACAATAAAATCAAAAGAATCTAGGCCTTATCTCCAAAGAAAAAATATATGAATAAGTCTATATACCACACACCACAATTTTTTTTTATTTTTTTTATTTGTTTCTTTTATTAAATGTGTATTATATAGATGAAGAATAAAAAAATATAAATATTTTAAAAAGACTAAAATAAAATAAAAAAATAAAAAACAATTTGATACGTGGTGTATAGACTTATGAGTAGCAATACTCATTTCCAAATTAACACGGTCGTCTTCAAACAAAATTCCCCAAATCTCCATTTACACGTGTCAGGACCCCACAAGAAAAGCGGAAGTGACAAAAGCAAAAAGGACGTGTAAGACATGCAGACACGTGTGATAATTGTACATACCTCCCAGATACGGAGCTTCGAGTAATTGATCACGTAGTAGGCCCTGGCAAACTGGGTCTGATTCTCCGGCGGGTAAACCGGCTCAATCTCCCTAACTATGCAGCCCTGAGACACCAGAATCTCCCGGTGCTCCCCTGGGACGTCCGGCAAGATAGCCACCACCAGTGGGTACATGCTCTTCACCGTTCTTAGTCCCTTGGCCAGGCCAACCACACCTTTCACGTAGTCCCCGTTGCCAGCCAAGAACGTAACATACGCCCTGCTAGGCACGCTACCGGCCTTGGCTAGGCTGGCGGGGTTGGCATCAGCGTCGGTGGTGATATCCTGAGGAGCCATTGGAAATTAATGGGGTTTGGAGAAAGACTTGAGAAATGTTTAGAGTACGTACGTACGTACGTAGTGTTTGGGTAGAAGGAAAATAGCAAAGGTTGTTGATGTTTGAGGTACGAGGAAACTGATAGCTAGGATTGAATGTTTTGTTGTTGAGATCAGAGAGAAGGGTTCTGAGCGTTGTTTGGTTTGAAGACAGAAAAGAAAAGGAAAAATGGCTGTTGAAAAGAAGTGTTTGTTTGAGAGAAATGGCTTTGTACTCGAAAGTTGGATGAGTTTGGGGTTGTGGTTGCAGGGGTTTATATAGGGACTCAAGGGTAGGTTTAATTAGGAAAATGCTGAAGATTAGGGGTAATTAAATATTAAAATAAATATAATTAATAATTTATTTCCTTGATATTTGTGCACTTGATAATATTTCTTTTTCCATTTTTTTTAAAATATTTTTAAGGGGAAACAAATCTTTGTCATTTACTTTAAATTGGAGATGAAAATATTTTAACTAGATATGCTAGTCGGATGATTTTGTATATTCAAGTATATATTAAGATACTTAAAACAAACTACGTTAAAAATCTTGATAACAAGCCAGTTAAACTAAAAGTTCCAAATCTGATTTTTGTCGAAGAGAATGAGGCATCGGCTTTCCCTCCTTATCTCTCTCCTTTCTTCATCCACCCACTTTGTTTATCAAGATAGTTCTTTTTGTTTAATTTTATTTTACTTCATTCAAAGTCGAAAAAGACAGATCTATAGTTTTTGACGACTTCCTAGAGACACGCGCGGCACAAGCAGACTCCCAAGTTACAAATCGTTTGGAAGAAGTTGCAGTTTTACGAAAATTACTGCTAGTGGTCCTCATGCGCCACACATTTCAACAGCTTTTCTCACCATAGGCGTTAGATCACCGGGCTCGCCACCACCAGATCTTTTAGATATGATTTTTGTAGTTGAAAAGAGACAAACATATTGCTTTCACGTACCGTCACAGATTCTGAAATCTACCGAAATTGGTTAAAACTGTGATTCGTTCTTTTTCCCATCTATCCTACTACTTCCCTTTTTGTTTTTTTTATTGTTAATTAAAAAGAAAAATGATTTCGTCTCTCGAAATTTTGTCTGTGAAGTGTGAGATTGGGATATCTCTTGGACGTTTGTCTGTAGAGAGTATCAACAGTAGTGAAGACCAAACCAGTCACAAAAGAAAATAATATACTGGTTGAGCTCCAAATATATTATTTTGGTTTATGATATCATATTTGATATGAGGACATCTCAGAATATATCCACTCATGGATGTAAGGTTTTTTATGAATGAATTATGACAATTTTCCTTAAAAATAAAAACTAAAATTCACTCCTTATGGTCATTTTAATATATATATATATATATATATGTTTATATGTTAACTTGGTAAGATTCGCTAAGAACCTTTGGATCGGTTGGCATAAGATTTTGTCTCTAGATGAGAGAATCATGTTCTAACCCCCACCCCATATATTATAATATATCTATATGGTAAGACTTAAATTTTAAAATTTATATTTCAAATTAAATTATGTCACGTGGATAATATAAATATTTTTAAATAACAAAATGGTAAGTATTTAAATTTGAAAATTATAGATGATGATATAATAATAGCTAAACCTTACTTTTCAATTTAAAATAATAATTGCGGTTTGAAGAAATATACCCTGCAGAATATTTCAAGAATTCTAGAGAATCCTCAATATCCAAAGTCAGTCTTAATTAAATACGATTAGTTTTGTATACCAAATTTATGATTGTACTAATACGTACATGATATATTTTTATATAAAATAAAATACTACTTTGACACCTCATTTTGACGTTAAAAAAGTAATTATTAGTGTATTAATTTTTTTTTATATTTTTAAAAAATATTTTAAAATAATAAAAATATATATAAATAAATTTTTAAAAAAATGAGATTAGCGGCACGTCCAGCTATCAATGCAGCACTGCTGCTATATAATAAAGTAAATCTACTTGTAAGCGATTATGCGCACTAATACGCACACTCATTCAATATGATTGGTCAAAAAATAAACTTTATTGAAAACAGTACTAATTTGAATTTAGAATATGAAGGCAGCAACATTAGTACGCAGATTGGTACGCAAACTTACTTGTCCATAGCAAAACTCATATAAAATATACAAAAATACTTGTTGCAACCGCCTAGTACAACCGGCACCCCATTTAATAAAATTTTTCATTTCTTTCTCATCTCCCTCTCTCCATTTCATTTCTTATTCCCTCCCACTTATTCGTTTCGTTCCTTCTCTCTCTCTTTCAATTTTTTCCCACTTCTGCTAGAGAGTGCAAAATTGAAATTTGAGGCTTCTGAAGACCACGAAGACGATAGATGAGATACCCACGAAGACAAGAGATCCAACAACGATATTGAAGACATAGATAATGAAGATTTTCGCGTTGAAAACGTGCCAAAATAGTTGAACTAGAAGTGTTTGAAAGGTGAAATCAATACCAAGAATTTCATCGTAATTTCTCTGCTCATTTCAAAACCCCTCAAGTTTTCTTTTTCTTCGACTAAAATTGAATAGAGAAAAGAAAAAGAATGCGATCTCAAGAATTTTATGGGAGATGTTAGAATGCTTCAAAAGGGAAGCAAATATATTGACCAGAGAAAGATTCCTATTTTTTGCAATTAATGTTAAGATCTAAAACAAATGAGAGAAATTTCAGAAAATCTTAAATGAAAAGAAGCTAGAGATTGCGTCTGGAAAGAAAGCTCTGCTTGATCTTGGGTTTGGAAGAATGAGAGTTTGCCACGCCGCTGTCGTCTTGATGAAATACACCGTCATCGCCAAGTTTTTAATATTTCTCCAATTAGAGGAGATACCAAATACCTGACCACAAAATACTTTTGTGTATTGCCTAGTAGTTATGTACATGGACCATACAAGCTATTTCTTCTTCTTCTTCTTCTTTTTTTGAAAAATGTTAGTAACCAAAATTTTGGACATGGCATCCTCATAGATGTCTGTCACTAATTTAGATTATGTTTGGAAGATGAGATGAGAATTTTGTATTTTGTTTTAAAGTTTAAAATATTATTTTTTAGTTTTGAGATTTGAAAAAATTGAATTAGAATTTGAAAAAGTTATATTGAGATTTGAAAAAGTTAAATTATTTATTATATTTTATATAGAGATTTGAAAAAAATATAAAAATAAGATAAGATGAAGATAAAAATTTTGAGTAAAACATATTTTCCAAACATATCCTTAATATGCTAACTTGGTTACTAAGGTAAGAGTGAGGGACCCAAACATACTCAAAAAGAAAAGTCCACCGACTCGATCTCGCCACGTGGACAAATATGCGGTAAAGTGCCGTTCATTTTCTTGGGGTCGGGTGGGGGCCCCTTAGTATCTATGAAATATGTGTAGCATGAATACGACAGTCACAAAATGTCAGCTTATTATTCAAAGGACGGCGTAGGGCCACGTGGCAAAAGTTTTGGGTATAGGTTCTAGTTGTTCTAGTTTTGTTTTTTTTTGTTTTTTTTTTTTTTTTCTGAATTATAGTTTTGTTAATTAGTTGGTACAAAAGAGGACGTTAATTATTAAAATAAGATTTTATTTTCTTTTTTGTGGGGACAATGAAATAAATTGGATAATGAGATATGGTATTGCATTGAATTTTGAACGCGTTTTATGGTCTATGGAACTAACAAGACCCGACCGACTAAATTCAGTTAAGGATAATGTTTTTGGACTTTGTATTAAATTAAATATGTTTTAAGATAATGTTTTTTCTTTTGGTGTTTCGTCTAAAAACCCACAGATGTAACATGACTATGATCTTTGCTCTTGAGAATATTCCATCATATTCTTTGAATCTTTTATCATTACTTTAAAGAATTTCGTGACTTTTCCTCCGGATTTTGTAATCTCTCTTTCTATTTTTGAAGAAATTTTTAGGCCATGAAAGAGTCTAAGGTCACACACTCACTATTATTAATAAATTATTTACTATTATTTAATTATTATATTTACTATTATTCACAAATCATCTGAAATACTCTTAATATTTAAATAGAGCCAAGATTCTTTAAATTTCTTTCTTTTCACTCTCTCTTTGTAAATCCTTAATTTGAGCCATAAATTTATGCGTTTTACTTTGAATCAGATCTATTGGATTTGTTTTATAGTAAAATATGGATCTGAAACCAATTTTACACTCACATTTTATATGTCAGAATTAGGGGTATAAGTTTGGACCGAAAATTTGAAAAACCGGTCTGAACCGAACCGATTGGGCCGGTTTTCCAGTTTTTCAGTCTAAAATCAGTTCTTTACTTGCACAAACCGGCCAGATCCGGTCAGATTCCGGTTCTGTTATTTTTGGGACCGGACTGGACCGATTGAAGAAAAAAATAAATAAAAAATAATATTATATATAAAAGTTTTATACAAAAATAATATTATACAAAATATTTTTTATATATAATATATTAAAAAAATCACTCAAATATTATTACTAAATTTTGATAAGTACATAGGACATTAGTAGTTATACTAATATAAACTATAGTTATACTTATACTAATATAGTTATACTAAATCACTATAACTAATATCAACATATAACTAATACTAATAGTCTAATATAGACTATAGTTATAGTGATTTAGTATTACCATAACTATATTAGTATTATTATATCGTACTCTTTGTCATGTCCGAAGTAGTCATCTACCGAAGCCTCTAAAGAAGCTTCTGATTTATCAGTCTTCTCGTGTAATTGACTTCGTAATTAATTTTAATAAATCCTTATTATCAATTCCAAGAATAATATTCTTTTTCTTAGATTTGGAGGATTTATCAGATTTGGTTGATGCAGTTGAAGTAGTTGCTTTTCCTTTTCCTTTTTTGGTAGAGGAAGAAGCAGGAACTGGGATCTGGGGAGCTCCTGTTGATGCTCCAGTATGAATATCGCCATAGGGGTTTTTTGGAAACTCAATCCTATCTTGGAGATCAGGGGCAAGTTGAGAAAAATCTTTTAGTACATTTTTGGAAATATCTGTGGAAAGTCTGAACTTATCCCACCATTTTGTGAAACAGTGTCGCACCAGGATATCACCATTCCTTTCATAGATCCATTTTAAGATCCAGGGGAGTTTATACCTGAGGCAAAAATAGAGATCATAGGAAAATTTTTGTTGATGACGATCCAGACTAGTAATAGCAACAGTAGTGAAGGACTTGTATACAGGGATAAGTTCTTCAGGAAAATTTTAGAAAATTAACCCAAATTGATCCCACCAATGAGTGAATTAGAGTGGATAAACTTCGTTGAATTTTTTATCAAAATTAAAGAATCAGGAATGGCTCATATCAGGAACTTGGTGTAGCATGAATCTTAACCAAGCTTTGACATAATCATGATAGTTAAATAGGATATCAGTGTCTGCCAATCTCTTGGAGGAAAATGGATTAGTACCCCATTGTTCTTCAGTAATGAGAGAAAGGATATATACCTGTGATAAATGATTTTGGTGGAATCATTTTTATCAAAAATAGGTTTGATAAACAGAGATTTTATCTATATCAAAATAGTGGTATAAAATTGGAAGTCTTTTGTTGAATGTTCAGGGATCCAATGAAAACCGGGTGAAAAATAAGAAGTTGCCAATTTGAAGGGATCAATTTGTTTTGTCCTATTGGCTTCAATATAAAACAGGTTATTTGAATATTGTTTTGCAATGTATGGAGATCTGGTCTTCTAGAACGAATATGGGGTTGCAGAAGGATGTGCTGAAGCAATTGTTTTAGTATAGGGATCATGATCAGTAACTAGTGTTTGGGCATAAGAACTAGTTTGGGGAATAGTGCCTAAGGTAGTAAACCTATTGGCAATATCAATTGGGGTTGCAAGTTCCTTCTTGATCAATCGTTGATTAGGAATAGGGGCAGAGCAGGTAGGTTTGGAATAGAGATAAGGGTAAATTGTTTATTTTTGGGATCCTTTTTGTTTTCCATGGTTGGGTGTCTGCAAAAATTCACAAGTAAGAAAATCAGGTATTGAATTTTGGGAACCAGCAATATATTCAATATCAAAGTCAAAAACACTTAAAAAAATAATCAATCCTTAATAGGAATTTTTTATTAAGTAGATCACTTTGAAATTTAGATATGCATAGTACTATAGAAAGTATTTCTTTTTTAATAGTACTATAATTACTTTGTGCAGGAGTCCATATTCCAGAATGGCAACAAACAATTTGTTCAGAAGAACCTGGTGAAACAACTTGTTTCAGAATGCCACCATAACCAATGTCAGATGCATCTGTTTCTACAATTTTAAATGAATTAGAAGTAGGAATACCAAGGCATGAAAGAGTTTTGACATGTACCTTGATTTTTTAGACTAAATTAGTATGAATATCTGACCAAGGTGGATGATTTTGTTGTAGTTTAAATAATGGACGACATTGTTTCCTCAAGTCTTGGTATAATTCAGCAACATAGTTAAGAGATCCAATGAATCTTTGTAACTGTTTTTTATCAAGAATTTAATTAGAAAAATTTTCAGCAAAATCAATTGCCCGATTGATGGGTCGGATTTTACCTTCGGAGATATCGTAACCAAGGAATCTAATCTTGGTTTGAAATAATTTTATTTTTGTAGTAGAAATAACAAGACTATTGTATTTAATGACATTAAGAAACGAATTAAGATGTTTTCAATGTTCATAAATGGATTTTGAGAATATGAGAATATCATCGATGTAAACAATAGAGAATGTAGTAAATGAATTAAAAATATCATCCATGATATTCTGGAATTCACTGGGAGCATTTTTGAGACCAAAAGACATAACATTCCGTTCGAAATGCCCAAAGGGTGTAGCAAATCAGTTTTATAACGATCTGACTCATTAATCTGGATCTGCCAAAATCCTGATTTAAGGTCAAATTTTGAATAAACTACAGAGTCACAAAGCCTGTGAATTAAGCCATTTTTGTTGGGGATAGGATACCTAATCCACTTTAAGATTTTATTCAAGAGTTTATAATTGATGACTAGACAAGGTGTACCACGCTCAATCTCAGCATTCTTCTGAACATAAAAGCAGCACACGACCAAGGTGATTTGCTATGCTGATATTCTTATTAAGGAGATCTTTAATTTCTTTTTTGCAAATTTTCAAAATTTCACTATTCATTTGAATAGCATGAGTTTTAGTGAGGATATTTTTCTCATTAAAATCCTTAATGTAAGGAAGTGAAAGAACATATTTTTTTCCTATGCCAAAAAGCATTGAGAAGATCCGAACAGACTTCAAAAATTAATTTTTTATTAAAATTATCAATTTTTGATTGAAGCAAATTGTTAGACAATTGATCTAAAATCTTTTTATATCTGATTTCTTGTTGTAAGAAACATAGATGTTTGGTTTTTGTAGAAAGCAAAGATTTCAAACTTTTGTCAGCATTAATTTCATTACGAGAAGCAAAATAGAATTTAACTTTTTGACCAAGAAGGTTGGTAGTAATACCATCTTTTTCGGTTATGAAAGGATATAAAGATGAGATAAAAGGGATTCCTAATATGACTTTATCATACATATTTCGAACTAAGACAAAATGAATTTTAAAACAAATATTATCCTGGCAGACATGAGCATTATTGAGCTCATAATTGATCTTCATTTGAGATTCATTTGCCGAAGATAATCTTTCAGTAGATTTTCAAAGTATTTGCTGGGAATTAACCCTTCTTGAATACAATTTAAATCAGAACCAAAGTCAATCATGACAACAACAGAGAATGAAAAATCATGTGAAACCACAATAGTAACACGAGAAAACCATTTTGGAGAAATAATATGATGGATTAAACAAATCTGGTTTCCCGTTGATGATTCAACTTTGTCACCATTATCAGATTCGTTTGCTTGCTCATTATCTGAAGGAATCTCATGATCAAATCGTTTATCAATTTGAAAACGTAAAAATTCTTGTTTAAAATCTTTTAATTCATTATTTTCAAGTTTAAGATTATTGATCTCAGATTTGAGTTCATTAATCTCTTTTTTAATAATATTAATTTCATACTGTAAATCATTTGTAGAGATGACCTTGAGTTTTTGTTTTTAAAATCTCTCCAAGGTATCTTGGAAACTAATCCTTAATTTAGAAGTTTCTGGTTCTTTTCGAAATAGATTTTTCTTTAACTGAAGAAGATATTCTTCCTTGAGTTCAGGATTAATAATTTGAGAAATAAGGGTTAGTAAAAGATTCTCATTTTCTTCATCTTTAGATATAATATTAATTGTTTTATCCAGAGATTTGCAACAGGAATCATTGCAATTACAACCTAGTTTAATATCAGGGGAATCAAGAGATTCAACTTCTGAGTGATATTCTGTATGACTAGAGCTGTTTTCAGAGACATCAGATGATAAAGTAGAATGTGTTTCTAGGAGTTGAAACAGTTCTTCTTGATCAATGATATCAATATTCAGCTGATTAAGCTTGTTTTTGAATTTATTGGGCTTCTGGGGACATTTATTAGCGAAATGCCCAGATTTGCCACAATTGAAACAATTACCTTTTGAAAAATTCTTTTTTGTAGAAAAATGTTTAGTTTTTTAAAAAGGGTTTTTTATGTGATTTTTTATAAAAATCATCATGGAGTTTTCTCCTTGTTTCTCTGTGAGGTTTAGAAAATTTTGTAAAATTATGCTTCCTTTTAGATGGAGCAACAGAAGGAAAGCCATATTGTTGACAGAAATTACCCATTTCGTATTTGGCTTTCGAACTGTTCTTCAGCTGTTCACGAAGCATTCTTTGATCACTATACATATGGATACCAAGTTTCTTAATTACACTGCATATATCACTGTAGGTGTAGCTGTCATAATTAAGAAATTCTGAGGTATCTGTAAGTTCATCTTTGACTTTATGAGCAAATAAGCGAGGTCATCCATCGATGAATTTCTCTTTCCAGTAAGGCTTTTAACTGTCGTCACAAAGCATTACTCGAGAAATAAAAACATCTTGATACCAACTATAATCAAACATAGTATGGCATCTTAAATTGTTCAAATAATCAGAAATTCGATTGGTAATATTAGAAGGAGTACCAATAAAATGTTTAATAATAGTGTTGATCAAAGTATTAACACCATTAGGGTGTGCCATCCCAATAGATTCATCAAAAATAGGCAACCCTTCTTCATTATGCTATACAGTATTCTGAATGGTTGTCTTGGTTTCATCAGTGAGATGTTTATCTTACCAACTTTGTAAAACATCAAAAAAGCCGTTGGTTAAAATCAAAACAATATCGAGTTGACGAATATTGTTATTAATGTAGGCATTTGCAACTAGAGACATTTTACTCATGGTATTGAGGATTTCTTGTTCAGAAAGTCCATCAATATTCCATTCGTAAATTTCATCAGCAGAAAAAGAAGATTGAGTTTAAAAATTTTTTTCTTCAAATCCTAAATCAGGGGGAGTGGGTCTGGAATACCAACTCTTAGTTAGACTCATAGGTTTGGGTCTTTGTGAATGGATTCTAAAAATTTCAGATTTTAAATTAAAATCATAAAAGTTCTTTTCAAGTAAATCAATTTCTTTGGTTAGAGAAGAGTCATCATCAGATGATACTTCTGTGGTTTCAAAAGGAATAATTTCTGGCCCACTGCGTTCAATAGCACTAGTAGAAAGTTGTTCTTTTTTAAGATCAGCAAGCATTTGATTGATTTTCTGTAATTTCTCAGTCTTGGTGTCAAACTTTATTTTTGACCGAGCTTGAGGTAAAGCAATCAAAGGTTTTTCAATGATTGTTGGTTTTGGCTGATCTTGTGAATAAACCAAAAGATTCTCAGTTTTTATAAAAATGGGGTTAGAAGATGAAGTAAAAACAGTTTTCTCTGCTTTATCTTCAATTCTATCTAACTGTTGTCCGATCGTATAAAGAGCAAAGTTTACAAAATTATTTTGTTGAATAATTTTGTTTCTTTCTTTCAAGATCTTGTCTTCATCTGGGTTTCAGGACACAGCTTAAGAGACTTTGAAAGGAGAAACAGGTATTTCAGATCCTTTGTGAGGGATCAGGATTGTATCCAAAGGAGGATGGCTTGATTGAACTACCATTTTGCCTTCTTCCCTTACAAAATCAGTTTTAACAACATTTAAAGTATTTTTTGAAATATAATGGTTTTCAAGAAAATCAAAGAAAAGAATCTCTTTTTGAATCTCATTCATCTTTACTTTCCATTTTCTTTTAACTCGAAATTTTTCAGAATCAGAAAAAGTCGCATGATAAATTTTTCGCTTATGATGGTTTTCTTTTGAATTATACTCATTAAAAAGAGCAATTAAATCATAGTTAAAATGTCTGTTTAAAACATTTAGGCTATGATGAATAGGAGGAATGGAGGCAGCCATATCTGAAGCTGTAGGGGACAAAGAAGAAGTATCTTCGTCTTTCTCAGCTTCTTCCTTTACGAATTTACCCTTGGATGTTTGATTATCCTTAGCAGAATAATAAGCGGAAGTAATCTAAGAGGATTTAGTAAGTCCTTTCAGTTTTAAATATGGATTGACAGATAAATCGAGATTTCGTTGGGCTGTTTTGGCCGAATATTCCAGAAATTGTTGGAGTTTTTGATCTCTCCTTACTGGATTTTCAGAAACAAAACCAACAAAAGAAGATCTAGATCCCGCAAAAGAATTTCTTCTGAATGGCGGGATATTGGTCTGATCAAAACTAATTTTAACAGTGCCATTTAAATATTGTTGAATGTAATCAATATTGGAATTTAAAGGGATATTTTTTTTATGGTGGAGGGCATTCATTTTTCAAGATCCATTCTTTAGGAAGAGTTATGTCACTCTAGTGAATGATTTTTGGAACTTGAATGTTCGCATTCTGGGTAGAGCTCTGAATAAGCAGAGTCTTTCCAGGAGTGAATTTTAACATCGCTTTGGGATTTAAACTCGTTTTTAAAGACGATAGTAAATTCTATAAACAAGAGCAAGAGGTTTACTTCCTTCAAATATATCATAGCCAAGAGTTGAAATATTCAAGGTTAAAACTTTGATGATATGGGGATTATCCAAAGCAATCAAAATATCAGGAAAACAATCAAAATGGACAGAGCCATTAACCAAAGATAATTGAATAATACCAAGAGCACTTGTTTCAAAATCATGGAAACGAGTGTCTCGTAAACATAGTAAGATAGAAGCTGGAATGCCTCGCCTAGTTAAAGGTTTGACAGCAACTTGAACAGAACCTATATGCAAAAATTTATATCATTTTTCTAAAAAATCTTGAATAAGTTTCTTTATAAAAAGATAATATTTTTCATCAAGTTTTGAAATAGAATAGGTTTGTTCAACAATTTTAATATGAAAAGTAGTATTAAAACTCCTTTGCATCCAAGAAGTTTGATAAATAGAATTATAATTAATTTTTAGAATTTTTCAATCATTAGAAACAGAGTCATCAAAAGAACAATCTTCCTCGTTAATGATATTAGGAGGCATAGTCGACCTGGAACTAATTGTTGAATTAGATCTAAACATTTTTCCTATTTTGTTACCGAACAAACTAGTTCTTCGCACCTCAGTGCCTTACTTGAACTCTCATCTCACCCCTATACCTAATTACCCTAACGCCCACCTCACTGACGGGTCTTATAAGGTTTTGGGTTTCTAGAATAAAGGACAACGGGCAAAGTAGGAACTCAAAGATTAGGTTGTAAAACAACAAAACAAATGAAATGAAATGAAATAATTACGAACAATTAGCAACAAGAGCCGGATGGCTCTGATACCAAAGGAGACGAAAGCAGATACCAAATGAGACGGAAGCAGATATGAAAATAAAGAAGACGGAAAGGAGAAGGACCAGATAACTGGAGGACTAGACAACTGAAAATAGAACAAAAGGAGAAGTAGTAAAATGAATAGATGATGCACAATTAATAAGCACAGGCGGCAGAGCCAGCCTTATGCATGCATGAGTATGAACAAATATAAGGCGGCATAGCCGACCGATGCATGATATGGATATGTGAAATTTAGATAGATATGAAAATAAACTTGTATTCAAATTAATATAAGTAAGATACAAGTTGAATCACAAGATTACAGAGATCACAGTTGGAGGGTAAGGGTGAAGAGGTAGAAGGAGAGAGTACCTCAAGAGAGAGAAGTGAGGGAGTGAAGGAGAGTGTAAATGGTACAAGTGATGCCTCAGACTGAGGCCAAGCTTCCCTTTTATAGGCGAAGGAAGCACTGTTACAACAGTAGTTATCAACAATTAAATGAAAACAATAAACTTAAAAGCCGGTCACGAATAGTAAAAGTGAACAGTACTTTTCACTATTCATTACAGCACATAATTATTGCTTGTCGTTAGGTTTTAGTGGAGATCCTGACATCATTCTGGTTGGAACTCTGAGTCAGCAAAATCAATCTTCCCATTTAGTGGAGAATCTTGATTTATTCATCATCAGATAGTCTTAATAATAGTAATACAGTATTTAGCTTTAGTAAAGCAGATTTTTTTTAAGTAAAGTATATTTTTTTAATAAAAGTATAAAACATTTTTTTTAAAGTAATTTTTTTTAAACAGAATTTTATCGATAAACTGTCAAACTTACATTTTAAAAAAATCGAAAAACTTACCGAATCGGAAACCGGTAAAATCGGAAGTATCAGTTTAGGAGGATAACCAGTGCATAATCGGTTTTGAAAAATACAAAAGCGGTACATACCGGTTCGGTCCAAAATTTTATCCAAAACTGGACGAGTTACACCTCTAGTCATAATATTTTATGTAGTAAAGAAACTGATATCCAATTAATGCATTAATGTTTAATTTAAGGACCCTTTTAGCGATAATCTCGTTTGGATAGTGAAAGTGTTTCATCTCATCTCATCTCATAATTATAATTTTATCAAATTCTCACAGAAAATATAATAAACAATTTAACGTTTTCAAATCTCAAAATAATAATAATATTAAAAAAATAATATTCTAATAATATTTTATTTAATTTTTAACTTTCTTCTAAAATTATCTTATCTTATCTCATTATCTAAACCATACCTTAGTCCCAATTGCTACATCTCCATTCAAAATTATCTCACACACACACACACAAAAATAAATAAATAAATAAATAAAAAGAGAAGGAGGAAAAATAATTGTGGAAACTGAGAGGAAGGTACGTGGAAAAGGATGTTGGAATGAAATGAGCACTGAAATTGACACCTAGGGGGAACCTAGTGACCCTTCTACATGGAATTGGTGCAACAAATGCTCTGAAAATGTAACGTCATTTCAGAATCCATGCTGTTATGAGAACTCGTATTATAGCCATCAAGGAAGAAAGAAAATTCAAGATAATGTTTTTGGACTTTGTATTAAATTAAATATGTTTTAAGATAATGTTTTTTCTTTTGGTGTTTCGTCTAAAAACCCACAGATGTAACATGACTATGGTCTTTGCTCTTGAGAATATTCCATCATATTCTTTGAATCTTTTATCATTACTTTAAAGAATTTGATGACTTTTCCTCCGGATTTTGTAATCTCTCTTTCTATTTTTGAAGAAATTTCTGGGCGATGAAAGAGTCTAAGCTCACACAATTTATATTAGTTAGACCACTTTATTATTATTTATTACTATTAATAAATTTTTTATTTTTATTTAATTATTATAGTCACTGAAAATGCTCTGAAAATGTAACACCATTTCAGGATCCATATTGTTATGAGAATACGTATCATAGCCATCAAAAGAAGGAAGGA
>QEOT01002682.1:134127-153506 GCA_003123785.1 Pterocarya stenoptera
TTTTTTTTTTTTTTGTGTAATAAACTTAATGAAGAATACATTTGTAGTTGGAGTTGAAGTTCAGAATTTAAAGCTGACAAGAATTTGAAAAGTTGGTCTGGAATCTGTTTGTACTTCGGCTATATTATGTAGTTCGTATAACTATCTAAACTTCCATTTCTTCAATTTCTAGGCGGCTGCGTGGATCGTTCTTGCAATATTCTCTCTCATAAGGCTTCAAGCTGATTATCTCCTTGTTATAGGAGTTTGTTTAACGCTCAGTATTGCAAATATTGTTGGCTTTACCAAATGCCGTAAAGGTGTGCTAGCAATTTATTTGACTTTCTAGAATTTTATAAGCTTCTAACGTTAGTTCCTGATGCTGACCTGTGAAATGTCTCTTTCCTAAAATGAATCAAAGGAGTGCCAATATTATGCTATCAATCTAAGAATAAATAAGTCTCAATATGTTTGTGGAAGGTAGCTATAATTAGTAGTTTTTCTTTTCTTTTCTTTTCTTTTCTTTTCTTTTTTTTTNGTAAGATTAGAGTGAAAGCATGCTACTATTTATCTCTTCTTTTAATTTTTTCTGTAAGATTTGGTTTAGAGAATACTGAAAGCATGCTACCTGTAAACCCCAAGGGGTTGGCCCAAGTGGTGAAGGCCTTGGTCTTGAGGTACTACTCCCTTCAGGGTCCAAAGTTCAACACCTCATGGGTGCAAACAATCCTTTAGGGCCACACCCCCTAGTGAAAAGCCAGCAATTTGACTTGTTCTATGTAGGGTAACTTCCGAGAGTGCAGTGCATGGGACCAGCGTCTACTTTATAGGGGTGGGTCCGAAGGCCCTGCCTTGGAGAGATTTCCCAACCAAAAAAAAAAACATGCTACTTGTACAGTTATGGTATGGTTCAAAATGTCATAAGTTATAGAGTGTCATATTATTAATAAGGTTAGTGCGTGATTCATGAATTCAAAATGGTGAACCAAATGCAATCACCTAGATATACCCATTTAAAGCATATGGGGGCCACAAGGGAGCGATTTCATATTTATTTAACATCCAAAGAGTTCGTAGTGAGTATACTAGTTACAGCTGCAACTTGAGGTGTTATTGCTAGCTTGTACCATTTGTGTAGATCCTTATCTATACTGTCATATGGTTCTTCAAGTCTTTTTTTTTTTTTATAATTAGTTATTCAAATCTAATGAAGACCATGTGGTGTTCATTTCAGATGCTAAGCAGAAGATTCAACAATTTGCTTCCCAGACCATTGCATCTCGGGTCACATCCACCATACAATCAGCATTCAGCGTTGTTTGAGTCATTCATCAGAGAAGATGGAAATAAAACAGGAAAGCACTTGTGAAAAGACTTTGAGAAGTGGACGAGGCATCATTAAATTGGCAAATGAGATCTTACTGAACTTGTGTACGACACAAAATACTGAAACAGCAGCATAGAAAGTTTTTTTTTTTTTGAACTTTTTGTATTTTTGGTCTAAAATCTTTTAACGGTTTGTATGAAGAACATGAGATGCAATAGTAGATAAATCAGATGATAATTTTGCCTGTAAAATCATTCACCTGGTTTTAGTTTTGGATTGCAATGGTGATTAAGGGCCTACTCATCATGCAAGGGTTGAAGGCCTGGGTTATACTTGTACCCCTATTTTGGAAATTGGGCCCCCTCCTGGCCAATGTTTGTACCTTGTTTTCCCAATCTAAATCTATGCTTCACTTTTGCCTGCTGAGAATGGCAAGACAAACTACAATTACTCCACTATTGAGACGATCATTGGCAATAATCTGTTTGAGAGGGACTGACACAGCTTTTGAAATAAACTGTCCTGCAGACGGAGGGCCCTACAAAGAGGCCTCTGAAGTTAGGTAGTCATCAGTTTCACAGGCCCCGATTGCTTGCTCGGCTCTCTGCCAAAGAATACTATGTTAGTGGTATGGTTTGGGATAACCTTCATTGCTTGGTCACACATCCAATTGTTTGGCTTTTTCGACTTAGGTCGTCACTGATGCCAATGTCAATAACTTGCTAAAAACATCCAGTCATTACCCATTAATTAACATGTCTTGTACTATTGTATCATATCTGTAATTCTAGAATTAGAAATAATTTAGTTACAAAGAAATTACACAAAAATAAACTTACATATTGACATGGCTGGATGTGATACGTCAGATTATAAGATTACTTTTATTGTAAAATAGATATAATAGATCATATGAAATCACGTCAGTTTGTAGATTTACTTTTATGTAATATTTTTGTATCTGTAGCACGAATGCATACTCTTTCCCTAGTCCCTATTTTTATATGACTAACTTCGTCTTGTTTGGGCAATGACATCCATTTCCTCTATTGATTTCTTTTTCTATATTCTATATTCTAAATTATGTCAGAATTTTATGGAACGTGGGATCGTGTGCATTCGAAATTTGAGTAATGACAGATAGAGATGTTGCAGTGTGTATTTCTTCTATCAGATTCCAGGTAAGATCCGTCTTTTCTTTTCTGAAGGCACGTGAAGTAGAGTTGGGTCTGAAGTAGATGCTGTAGGATCTTACCCCTTCCTCCGGCTCCCCTTGCCTGATGGAAAAATAACAGATTACTTCGGACTTGAATCTAGTTCTGAGGGCACTTGAACGAATACCCATCAAAAGTATCAATGTATTCTCTTAGCCCAACAGATGGTTGATCAAATGCAGTGTCGCTCAAACCAACTCATGAGAAGAAATAACATAGACAGGACCAAAGCCACCGCATTTCTCCTGGGAACTGCAAAAGCTTTTAGTCTGATTATATACTAGAAAACGAATTACTAAAAGAAACTGCTGATTGTCTGTCACACATAAAAGGAAATTTAAGGATATTGTGTCTTGGAGTGCAATGTTAGCAGGGTATGCTCAACATGACTGTTTCTCAGAAACTTTGGCACTAACCAAAGTGATCTCATTAGGCCTTGTGATATCGGCTTGCACTCACCTGGCTGCCCTCGACTTAGGTAAATGGATCCATGCTTATATAAAGAAGAATGGTCTAAAGGTTAATGTCATTTTGGGTACAACCCTTATAGACATGTGCATGAAATATGGGCGTGTGGATAATGCTTTGGAAGTTTTTTAAGGCATGGAGGAAAGGTGGGTTTTAACTTGAAATGCTCTCATTCTTGGTTTGGGTTGGTTGATAAAGTCGCTTGACATTTTTTCTGAGATGAAAAATGTTGTGTAGTGCCTAATCAGATAACATTTATGGGAGTACTTGGGGCTTGTCGACACATGGGCTTAGTAGATGAGGGGCATCAGCACTTCAATTCAATGATCCAAGAACCCAAGATAGGACCCAATGTTGACAGTTCCAAGTTGCATGCTAGTGAAACGCCATCTTAGAAATTAATGGCTTTCCTAATGTAACACCATCCTTATAGAACAACATATTTCTAAGTTCTTGGCTATGCTTTTCATTTCTTCTTCCATCTTGCATGCATAAAAAATGGTTTGAAGAAAGTAAAAAAAGTAAATGAAACTCTATATGAACAAGAAAAATCTTCCTGGGGAAACGGGCATTTTACAGCCATGCAAGACAACCCTTAGTACGTTGATATTATCTTCACCTCTAATTCGGTTGCACCACGAGATAAGAACTTTAGAATCAAATAAATGAATATCTTAAATCTTCAATTATGCCTTCTTTGATGTTGCCAAGTGCCTTCTTTGTTGTCGCCAAGCACTTCTTACTTCTTTTAGGTTTCCCCCTCTATCTATTGGATGCAGATGCAGCACAATTAAACTTCTCGAGAGAAACACCACCTCCCCTCAACAATAATTCCTTCTCTTTCCTCTCTTGTAGCCAAACTGAAGGTTGTATGGAATAACCAAATGTTGTTCAAGAACCGTTTAATCTTTGTAAATATGATCTTCCAACCCCTTCAGCTTCAGGTTTTGTTCAAGTCCCATCTTCTGGGTCGTGTATTAAGCAATCCAAATCAAGTACATATCCTGCTTCCTTAATATGCCAAATCAACAAATCCAAAACTCCATATACCCGCTTTATATGAGAACCAA
The DNA here is from genome assembly GCA_003123785.1 of Pterocarya stenoptera. Lineage (NCBI taxonomy): Eukaryota > Viridiplantae > Streptophyta > Magnoliopsida > Fagales > Juglandaceae > Pterocarya > Pterocarya stenoptera. The sequence continues at coordinate 138,186 of QEOT01002682.1, forward strand.
TCTTATCTCCCACAACAAAACCATAAACCTGGTCTCTTACCGCAATCCAACTCCTCCCAGCCTCTTTCTTACTCCCCATCCCTCTCATCAACTTCCTCATATTTGCAAACTCCCCCCACTTACCTTCAGCTGCATATATATTTGACAGCATAACATAAGTCCCCACCATATTTGGCCTCAAATCTAACACCCTCTGGGCTGCCAATTTGGCCAAATTCGGAAGCTTATGTGCTTTACAAGCTCCAAGAAGTGCCCCCCAAACAGACTCATCGGGTTTAAATGGCATATTCTCTATTAGTTGATAGGCCTCGTCAACTCTCCCCGCTCGCCCAAGCAGATCCACAACACAGCCATAAATCTCCTGATTTGGAGAGAGATTATAATGATCCATCATTGATTTGAAATACCTCAAGCCTTCGTCTACAAGCCCAGCATGGCTACAAGCACTCAGAACTGCCATAAACACGATCCTATCAGGTCTAATACCTGACCGAATCATCTTATCAAACAAATCAACAGCCTCTTTTCCATATCCATGAGCTCCATATCCAATCATCATCGTTGTCCAGGAGACCAGATCTCTGCAAGTCATTTCGCTAAAAACTTTGCGTGAATCAGTTATGCTTCCACACTTGGCATACATGTCAATTAGGGCATTAGCCAATGCCAAGTTCCCATCAAGGCCTCTGCGAACAATTCCTCCATGAACCTGTTGCCCATAATTTAAAACTGCTAAATTAGCACACGCGGCTGTAACACTGGTAAATGTGAAGCAATTTGGACTAAAATCTTCTGACTCCATTTGCGAAAAGATATGTAGACACCCATTGGAATCCAATCTTTCATATCCAGCTATCAATGTATTCCATGTGATCAAGTCTTTCTCATTCATTTCATGGAAGTATTGATTTGCCTCAGATAAACACCCACACCTGCAATACATGTCTAGTATTGAGTTCATGACAGGAAGATTGGATTCAAACCCATGTGTAATCACCGCTGCATGTACTTGCTTGCCCAAAGTGTGGGAGCGAATTGAGGCACAAGCTCTAACTGCAATTGAAAAGCTAAATGGGTTGAGTTCTGCTTCCTCCTGTTTGCCAAAAGAATTCAAGAACTTAATGCATGCTTAGATAATATGAAGTGGAAACCCTCTTTGAGAATTAAAAATATAAATGTGTGGATGCACATTAACAAAAAAGACTACTTGCAGTATGCAATTCTGCTGGAACCTCAAATATTTTCATGTGTAAATGCATGGGTTGGTTACAACTATCCATCTTAACTATTGGAACATCTTCACTAACCTTTCAATTTTAACCACCAACATCCTAATATATTAAGATTAAATGTTCACTCAGCATCTACGTCAGTATCAAAGTTAACAAATTAATGGGACAAGATAGGAGGACATTGGAAATTAATGTGCCTCGATCTGTTAAATTAGACACATTGCTGCACAACAGGCCATCTAATTTTAATTTCGGGAACAAGTTAGATGTTGGTTGGATATCCTAAACTGATCACGAATTAAGGTAACAAATTGGAAAATTTTATGAAGAGAACTTGAAAATGACCTAAACTGGGTGGATAACTACAATATAATACTATTTGCAGGTTGTTTCCACTACTTACCAACAACATTTGCTGGAAAACTCGAAGCCCACCATAGCCATTACCCTTATGAGTGTATCCAGTGATCAAAGTAGTCCACGAAACGGCATTCTTTACATGCATATCCTGAAAGACCATGCATGCCTCGTCCATGCTAGCACAACAAGTAGCATACATGTCTAAGAGTGCATTATCAACGTACATGGACCCCTCTGCTCCATGCTTGATAGCCAAACCATGAACCAGTGCCCCATATGACAAAGCCTTCATGCCCTTACAAGCCTTCAGAGCGCTGGACAAAGTAAAACAATTTGGCCCCATTCCATTCTCCACCATCTCACAGAACATAGTCCATGCATGACCGTAGTGGCCGCAAGACGTGTACCCAGAAACCATGGCCGTCCAGGCAACCACGTCTCTCTCAGGCATTTCATCGAACAGTGACCGAGCTTCTTTGACCAAGCCACTTTCGAAGTATGACTTGATGAGGTTTGTGGCTAATACAGAAGGGGCCTTTGGTAAAAAAGGTGAATTTGATTGGTTGGGGAAGTTTTGGGGCAACTGAAGGGAGTTTCTGATTATGGGTGGGATTGTATGGAAAGAAGAGGTGGATAGCAGTCTTTTAGTGCTCATTACTGTTTGTTACATGTACATGATCACGGCAAACGAAGCCAAGAACCCCAGGTGCGAGTGAAGCTGAAATGTTTATACGTTGTCACAGAGTCCAGGGTTGTTTCTTCAATGTAAGTAGATGATTCCCAGTCTTGGGAACTCTGTTGTCTTTCATTTTCAAGCTTTTCCACTCCTTGATAGAGCAGGCCTGGCATTAATCTTCATTCATGTATGCGCTCTGGCCAACGGGGGCCCTTGGAGGGATTTGTAGGGCAATCTTTCCCTTGTTATGGAGTACTTAAAAAGTAGGTTTTTACCTTAATTCGAATCATTCAATCCAAACTCAAAATTTTTGTATTCAATGGTTTATTATGTCGAATTATCAGGTTATGACAAAAATTGTCACTTTTGATTTTGTATATAAAGTAACCCTAAGTACGTGATTGTTTTGTCTAAGCAAATGTGTTTTTTTATACATTTATTTTTTTCTTTTTTATGTCACCAAAAACATATCACACCCGGCCTCAAATAACGTTTGTGGTTTTGTTGATCATCAACTTTTATTGTTATTGGAAAAAGGAGGACGACACCTCTATTTATTAATAAACCCTTACTTAGACAGAAGAATCACCATTAATGCAGCAACAAACCCAACCAAAAAACGCAACCAACATCCAACGATTCCTAACATCTAACATAAGGAATACCATTATCCAATCTATCCGTACGTGTAAGCCCCTTAAGTTTATCCAAACCAAAATCTTTTCCAAAAAAATCTCAAGACCTGCCATTAACCTCATGTTTAGCTAAAAAATCTGCTACCATATTTGCTTTCCTAAACACATGTTTTAACTAAATGTTCAAAGAATAAATAATAGTTTGTGCTTCTTCCCAAAAATCTCACAAATACTAATATTTACACGTCTTCAAAATAAACCAGCCCACCACAACACTAGAATCCGACTCAACCAACACGTCTCTCAGACCCAATTGTTGACAAAGATGAAGACCATCAATAAAATGATCTACATTCAGCAATAGTATTTGTAGCATGACCATAACAATGGGCAAAGCCCCTAAGAACCTAGCCTTGTGCATTCCGGAAAACCCCCCCCCCCCCGGGCGAGCGGCGGCGAGGGGGGGAAAGGTGCTGAAGTCTGGCTATCTACTAAAATTAAGTCGAAGAACTAGTACTTTTTTATTAATTAATGTGGATTGTGTATGAATCCGTTGAATGTGAGACATGTGGGACTATTGGAACTGGACCAACTTCTGGTTCATCAATTAATTTTCTTTTTGTTAACATGATATTATTCATTAATCCTTGAATTTGACAATTTGTTTATCCCATGAGATATACTTTATGCATGTCAACGATGCCTGATATTTTGAGTCCCAAAAGTGGTATTTTGGCAACCGGACAAGCTTTAGGAGAAAGCTATCAGTTCGCTTTAAAAGAAAGTGTTCTTGGCTTACACATGGTTTTGGAGCACATACATGGTTCAGATGCCATGCTGGAGTGTAGCTAAGCAACTGTTTGTCTTGTTTATCACATGCCTTTGTTGGTTAAAGAAGGTTGGGTTCTAGTATTTACTTGTTGCCTGGATGATTAAAATCTGAGCAAAAGAAGCACTGAGAATGGGATTAGAATCTCTTGGAATTTTCTGTATATTTCAGGTTCCATATTAGAAACAAAACGAAAAGGGTTCGATCTAATAAGTTTATGCATTCATATTTTTGCTCAGATTGAGTACTTTGGGTGATGGTGAAAATATTCCACTTAACAAGTCAATAGGACCTAACCCTCTCTCTCTTCTCTCTCTCTCTCTCTCATTGCTAAATTAATGTGAGAAGTTGGAGATTGATCCTCATACAAGTGAGAATTATACATATATTACTATAATTTACTTGCAACATCACTATAATATTCCTTGCTATGAATGATAGGAAATAATTTATACCTATATGCTTTTTGTAAATTTAAGCAATTCTTATCATTAGGTGGAAAANCATTTATTAATAAACCCTTACTTAGACAGAAGAATCACCATTAATGCAGCAACAAACCCAACCAAAAAACGCAACCAACATCCAACGATTCCTAACATCTAACATAAGGAATTCCATTATCCAATCTATCCGTACGTGTAAGCCCCTTAAGTTTATCCAAACCAAAATCTTTTCCAAAAAAATCTCAAGACCTGCCATTAACCTCATGTTTAGCTAAAAAATCTGCTACCATATTTGCTTTCCTAAACACATGTTTTAACTAAATGTTCAAAGAATAAATAATAGTTTGTGCTTCTTCCCAAAAATCTCACAAATACTAATATTTACACGTCTTCAAAATAAACCAGCCCACCACAACACTAGAATCCGACTCAACCAACACGTCTCTCAGACCCAATTGTTGACAAAGATGAAGACCATCAATAAAATGATCTACATTCAGCAATAGTATTTGTAGCATGACCATAACAATGGGCAAAGCCCCTAAGAACCTAGCCTTGTGCATTCCGGAAAACCCCCCCCCCCCCGGGCGAGCGGCGGCGAGGGGGGGAAAGGTGCTGAAGTCTGGCTATCTACTAAAATTAAGTCGAAGAACTAGTACTTTTTTATTAATTAATGTGGATTGTGTATGAATCCGTTGAATGTGAGACATGTGGGACTATTGGAACTGGACCAACTTCTGGTTCATCAATTAATTTTCTTTTTGTTAACATGATATTATTCATTAATCCTTGAATTTGACAATTTGTTTATCCCATGAGATATACTTTATGCATGTCAACGATGCCTGATATTTTGAGTCCCAAAAGTGGTATTTTGGCAACCGGACAAGCTTTAGGAGAAAGCTATCAGTTCGCTTTAAAAGAAAGTGTTCTTGGCTTACACATGGTTTTGGAGCACATACATGGTTCAGATGCCATGCTGGAGTGTAGCTAAGCAACTGTTTGTCTTGTTTATCACATGCCTTTGTTGGTTAAAGAAGGTTGGGTTCTAGTATTTACTTGTTGCCTGGATGATTANTATTTATTAATAAACCCTTACTTAGACAGAAGAATCACCATTAATGCAGCAACAAACCCAACCAAAAAACGCAACCAACATCCAACGATTCCTAACATCTAACATAAGGAATACCATTATCCAATCTATCCGTACGTGTAAGCCCCTTAAGTTTATCCAAACCAAAATCTTTTCCAAAAAAATTCTCAAGACCTGCCATTAACCTCATGTTTAGCTAAAAAATCTGCTACCATATTTGCTTTCCTAAACACATGTTTTAACTAAATGTTCAAAGAATAAATAATAGTTTGTGCTTCTTCCCAAAAATCTCACAAATACTAATATTTACACGTCTTCAAAATAAACCAGCCCACCACAACACTAGAATCCGACTCAACCAACACGTCTCTCAGACCCAATTGTTGACAAAGATGAAGACCATCAATGAAATGATCTACATTCAGCAATAGTATTTGTAGCATGACCATAACAATGGGCAAAGCCCCTAAGAACCTAGCCTTGTGCATTCCGGACAACCCCCCCCCCCCCGGGCGAGCGGCGGCGAGGGGCGGAAAGGTGCTGAAGTCTGGCTATCCACTAAAATTAAGTCGAAGAACTAGTACTTTTTTATTAATTAATGTGGATTGTGTATGAATCCGTTGAATGTGAGACATGTGGGACTATTGGAACTGGACCGACTTCTGGTTCATCAATTAATTTTCTTTTTGTTAACATGATATTATTCATTAATCCTTGAATTTGACAATTTGTTTATCCCATGAGATATACTTTATGCATGTCAACGATGCCTGATATTTTGAGTCCCAAAAGTGGTATTTTGGCAACCGGACAAGCTTTAGGAGAAAGCTATCAGTTCGCTTTAAAAGAAAGTGTTCTTGGCTTACACATGGTTTTGGAGCACATACATGGTTCAGATGCCATGCTGGAGTGTAGCTAAGCAACTGTTTGTCTTGTTTATCACATGCCTTTGTTGGTTAAAGAAGGTTGGGTTCTAGTATTTACTTGTTGCCTGGATGATTAAAATCTGAGCAAAAGAAGCACTGAGAATGGGATTAGAATCTCTTGGAATTTTCTGTATATTTCAGGTTCCATATTAGAAACAAAACGAAAAGGGTTCGATCTAATAAGTTTATGCATTCATATTTTTGCTCAGATTGAGTACTTTGGGTGATGGTGAAAATATTCCACTTAACAAGTCAATAGGACCTAACCCTCTCTCTCTTCTCTCTCTCTCTCTCTCATTGCTAAATTAATGTGAGAAGTTGGAGATTGATCCTCATACAAGTGAGAATTATACATATATTACTATAATTTACTTGCAACATCACTATAATATTCCTTGCTATGAATGATAGGAAATAATTTATACCTATATGCTTTTTGTAAATTTAAGCAATTCTTATCATTAGGTGGAAAAACTAATATGAATACTTGGGCATTGTTTGGTTACGAGATTCAGATGAGATGAATTGAAATATTTTATTGAAAGTTAAATAAAATATTATTATAATATTATTTTTATTTTAGGATTTGAAAAAGTTGAATTGTTTATTATATTTTGTTAGGAACCTGTAATAAGCNTGAGATTCAGATGAGATGAATTGAGATATTTTATTGAAAGTTAAATAAAATATTATTATAATATTATTTTTATTTTAGGATTTGAAAAAGTTGAATTGTTTATTATATTTTGTTAGGAACCTGTAATAAGCTCCCTTGCTGATTGTGTACGCAGGTTGGACAAGAAGAACGAGGAAGGGCCTGCAATAAAGGATGAGCTCAAGTGCAGGAGACCTGTTTGATAAAAGGCCTTAGCCACACCATTGATTGATAGAGATTCTGCTTCGAGGGAGAATCAACCTCCTTACAAGAAAATGTACTACGGATTCTAATTAGCCAAAATGTATTCCGATACCCTCTACTGTGCCATTTCTGGCTTATAAATGGAACGTAGCCCATGACTAACCGAGCTAATGAAAGTGGAACACCTGTAATCTTAAACCGAATGTAAAACAGAATTGTAAAGCAGAATGTAAAGTGACAGATAAGTAAAACGCATCGTTTGGACATGATCCCAAACGCTGCGTCCATTGATTACTGACCCACTCACCCAAAACGCACAGTTTCCTTTAATTGTAACACACACACACACACACAACACGGCACCGTTTCTTTTCCAGCTTGATGTTCCCCCTTGCACGACGTCGTACCACTTTTCCACTTCCAGTTCACTTCATCTCCTCGCAACACCTCAGTTCTTCTCATTTCTTCCTTCTACGAATAACAGATCTCTCTTTTCCCTAAGCCACTTCTCTGTTTTAGGGATATGCCGTTGGTTTCATGACAACTCCTCTCCATCAAAGCACCTTGCCCACAAGGTGTGGGTAAATGCCTTGTAGACGCCACAACAACTCCCAAGTGCTGTCTTCAGTGGGCAATCCCACCCATTTCACGAGGACTTCGGTAACTGCTCTCTCACCTTGTCTCTTCATGCGCCTTTCAATAATTTTTTCTGGTTCAGGTTTTAACTCCCCCGTGTGATCCGTAGGTGGTAGTGATGGAAAAACTTGAACTTGGGAGCCGAGCTTTCTCTTCAGGCAAGATACATGGAATGTTGGGTGTATCTTGGAAGACTCGGGAAGCCTTAATCTGTAAGCCACTGCACCTACCTTCTCTTCAATTTGAAAAGGCCCATAAAATCTAGGGACTAATTTGAGATTGTGTCTTAAGGCTAGGGTTTTCTGTCTGTATGGTTGTAATTTCAAATAAACCCAATCATCTATGCTAAACTGTCTCTCTGTTCTTTTTTTATATGCATAGTGTTTCATACGGTTCTGGGCCACACTGAGATTACTTTTTAGCAACTGTATCATTTGGTCCCTGTCTCGGAGCACTTGATCTGCGGTGACATTGATGCTCATCCCTGGAACATAGGATAGTAGAGTTGGTGGTTGATGTCCATAAATTGCCTCGAAAGGAGTCATTTTTATGGCTGTGTGATAGGTGGTATTATACCACCATTCAGCCAAGGGAAGCCACAGTGACCAAGACTTAGGTTTTACCCCTGCATAACATCTCAGGTAGCACTCTAAACTTTTATTGAGGGTCTCGGTCTAACCATCAGTTTGGGGATGGTAGGCTGAGCTAAAGTCTAGAGAAGTTCCTTGAGAATGGAACAAGGCTTGCCAAAATGAACTCAAGAAAATGGGGTCCCTATCCGACACCACGGATCTAGGGAAGCCATGCAGTTTGAAAATGTTCCTCATAAATTCCTCCGCTACTACCTTGGCCGTGTATGGGTGAGCCAAGGCTATAAAGTGACCGTACTTTGAAAATCGATCCACCACCACAAAAATGACACTGAATCCCTTAGAATTAGGTAAGCCATCAATGAAATCCAGCGATATGTCTGTCCAAGGCTGATTTGGTATAGGTAAGGGTTGCAACAATCCAGCTGGATGGGTAGTTTCATATTTAACAGTCTGGCAGGTCTCACATTCTCTAACCAACTGTTTGATATCTCGTTTCATTCCCCTCCAAATAAAATCATGTTTAGCCCGTTGATAAGTCTTTAAATACCCCGAGTGACCAGTTTGGGGATTATTATGAATGTATTGCAGTACCTTCTTTTTAAAATCTGAATCAGGCGCCAAAACCAATCTTCCTTTCTTCACAATCAAACCTTGTTGCAAGGAAAATCCCTTAGGAATGCCCTCATTAGAGAGCAGATTTTTTTGTAATTCAGCCAACTCCGTAGATTCTTGGTAACTCTTCTTCAATTCTTCTATCCAAAAAGGCGTAGGAAATGAGATCATAGCCGAGCAAACAGCCTCTTGTAATTCCCCCTCCCTTCTTGAGAGGGCATCCGCCACCTTGTTTTCCTTCCCCTTTTTGTATTCAATTGTAAAGTCGTAACCCATCAACTTTGTAATTCACTTTTGTTGGGCCTCGGTGCCCACCTGCTGTTCTAGCAAAAACTTAAGTGCTTGTTGGTCAGTTTTTATGATAAAAGGCTGTCCAAGAAGGTATGGTCTCCACTTTTGCACGGCCGTTACTAGGGCAAGTAACTCCTTCTCATAAGTTGACAACAATAGTGCCTTCCCTTTAAGGGCCTGACTGAGGAAACAAATAGGCTGTCCGGACTGCATTAATACTGCCCCAATGCCCTTCCCGCTGGCATCACACTCGATCACAAATGACTTACTAAAATCAGGTAATTTTAGGACCGGTGGGTGGGACACAGCATGCTTTAAGGCAGCAAAAGCCTTGTCAGCCTCCCCATTCCAAGAAAAAGAGTTTTTCTTGAGTAACGAGGTAAGGGGGCAGCAATAAGCCCATAATTTCTGATGAACTTCCGGTAGTACCCCGTGAGCCCTAGGAATCCTCTTAAGGCCTTCACATTCTTAGGCTCGGGCCATTCCAACATCGAGATAATCTTTGAAGGATCTGCCATCACACCTTTAGCCCCAATGATGTGGCCCAAGTAATCCACTTCCTCAACGGCAAACCGACACTTGGATTTTTTTGCATATAAGCAGTGCTGTTTCAGCCTGTTTAAAACTGCCCTCAAATGATCCCCATGCTCCTCTCGAGACTTACTATATACCAAGATGTCATCAAAAAATACAAGCACAAATTTCCTTAAAAAAGGTTTTAAAAAATCATTCATTAGCCCTTGAAATGTGGCTGGAGCGTTGGTGAGGCCAAAAGGTATCACCAAGAACTCATAATGACCCTCATGGGTACGGAAAGCTGTTTTAGGTATGTCATTAGGCACCACTCTCACTTGATGACAACCCGATCGTAAATCGAGCTTAGAAAAAATCACCGATCCAAAGAGCTCATCCAGCAGCTCGTCTATAACTGGAATAGGAAACTTTGCCTTCACTGTTTCCTGATTANAAGTTCATAATCCTCCTCCCAGAATAACAAGGAAGCCTTCTCTGGATTCTCCAAGAGCATTTTAGATGCAAGGAATCCAGTAATAGTCCATGTTTGGAAAAATCGTGCTTGCTTTCCAATAAACCTCCCTGTCCGAGTATCATAATATTCAGGCCACCTATCACCTGAAAGCCTCTTCTCAGCCAAGGCAACAGCTTTTTGAGCTAGTTCAAATCTGCCCATCTTGATGCACGCCAATGTGAACTGAAAACAATATTTGTGTCAGAATTTTGGATACTACGGGCAAGTCATATGACTCAAGGTCGAGGATCAAAAACATTTCCAATGCATAAAAAAAGAAAAGAAAAAAAAAAAAAAAAAAGATGCATATGAAGGAGGCATGGGGCACTCCCAAGTAAAAAGATTTGCTTAAGATACGCCAGATTCAACCAAAAATACAAATAGAACCTGACCATACATGCCCTCAATTTATATCTTCCACACTAACTATTCATCCCTCATAATTCCAGAGGAATCATTAGTGCAGGGCAAATGGCATTGATGGGGGAGGTCAAAAGATTCTATCTTAATACTTATCTTCTACCCAACTGCCCCCATTCTGCCACTACATAAAGAAGAACTACATAATCCAACAGGCATAATCACAGTCAATACCACCAAAAATTCACATATGTTACACCTTCCTCAGATAAATATGCTGCAACCAAATATAAGCTTACCTGCCACAGAAGTGTTGGCCAGGACCCACCATTATGATATGACCATGGGCTGCAAAAAGTAGACAAACATTTCCGTTCCGATCAAAATCTTTTATTAAACACTAAAAAACTAGCTGTAGCAATAAAGTAAAAAATATCCGAACGTGCACGCGCGTACATGCAGTAAAAGAATATGTGATAAAAACTCACGTATTTTTCGGGTCACTGCCAGTGATTATTCGCCACTCCTCATTCTCTAAAGCAGGGTAGCATATCTTTAGAGGCATATGTCCCACAAGATCATCCCATTTGGCTTCAATGAAATTCAATATAGCTGCATTTTGTTTTGGAGTACCCAGAGATGATACAATGGACCAAAGATTTCCAAGCATGAAAAACCTAAAATCCATGTGAGCAGGCTGTAGATTGCCCATCATATATCCGCCATCCTCTGGAATCCAGTCCATCAGCCAAGAAGGAATTTGTTCAGGATAGATGTTGAACTTGTTGATGGCATCCATAGAGTACTCCTCTGTTTTATATCGGTAAATCTCATTTATCTTCTTCATATCCACCCAATAATATTCTCTGATATGGAATGACAGTGCGCTGAGCCTGTTGTTGATTGCCCTCACCAAATTCTGGGATCCATCATTTACAGCTAGCATCTCACGGGAGCACCGTAGAGCTGAGTAAAATAATGCCTGCAAATTCAAACTTGCCAGGGTTGAGATACGCTAATCAGGTATATATTTATTAGGCTTAAGATGAAATAAGACACGTATCATATGGGGCAATATTTGATAGCATCAGACCAAGAAGCATGAAAGACAAGGAGAAACCGACAACTTTAAAAGAACTGTCATAAGAAAAAACAATAACTTTCAAGAAAGATAGTTTCAAAAAAATAAGGTCATTGCCTTACACATCAAAGACAGTAATTTGGGTGTACAGCCTTTGCCAAGCGCCTTCCAGCTTTTTCCAGGGAGCTTAAAAATATTCCAGGTTGTCAAAATTACTAAATTAAATTAAAAAAGACCCTAGTTTTTTTATAAATAATAAGAAATTTTATTGACTAGTAAATAGGCATAACCCAAGTACACAGGAAGTATACAAGAGAAAATACCTAAATACAAGCTAAGAACTAGAAAAGGCTAAAAGAAAGTCATGAAAATTGTCTCCATTCGATACAAGAGCCTTCGCCCAAATACACAAAGTACTAAAGAAAAACTCTCTTAAGATCTCCCATCGACCGTTCTCTATCTTCAAAGCACCACCTATTTCTTTCCAACCATAAACACCACATTAAACATAAAGGGATCATCCTCCAAATAGCAACAATGCAATGATTCCCCTTAAAACCTTGCCAACAAGCTAAGAGATCCACCACACGCTTAGGCATCACCCAAGCAATACCCGTCCTACCAAAAATCCCAAAAATTCTTAGCCACCTCGCAATGAAGAAATAAGTGATCAACAGATTTACCATCTTTCTTACACATGAAGAAATAATCCACAACAATTAGTCAACGCTTTCTCAAATTATCCGTGGTCAAAATCTTTTCAAGGGACACCAACCAGCAGAAAAATGCAACCTTACTAGGCACCTTAGATCTTCAAATGCACTTCCAAGGAAATTTATTAACACAATGACAAGTCAACACCTTATAAAAGGAGCTAACCAAGAATCTGGAATTTCCTGCATGGATCCACAGAAAATTATCCTCTCTTCCTTGAGCAATTAAATGATTTGCTGCCTTTAGGTCATTTGCTTGAGATTATCACATGCTGCACTTAAAAATGACCTCCAACGACAGTTTTCCTCTTTTCTTCTTTAAAAAAAAACAAAAAAACTTTTATTGATAATAATGAAAGTCTAGGCAAAGCCCAAGCACGCAGAACGCATACAAGAGTAAACCCATTGAAATCTATAACCATTATCCAAATTAAAAACGTCTTGAATAAGAAGCTTTTGACCTCCTCCAGGGAACGTTCCTGATCTTTGAAGTTCTGGTCATTTCTTTCCTTCCAATGACAGTTTCTTAACAGGCCAAATAATGGTTCATGTCGCCAATTTCAAATTTGAATGATGAACAACTAAACAGTGGGGCTATAAAATCAAAGAAGTATACTCCATGTATTTTCTAGAGTTGGGAGGAATACAGTGAGTCATAAGTGCCTAATCCAATTAACAGCTCAATTCCACACAACGAGTACAATAAAAAGCATTCTGTAAGTTATCAAAGAAATTGAACTCACTTGGATTTCAAGGGGGTGGCCATGGATACCCATCCGCCGGTCAATCATACAGGAGCCATCAGTGACTAACAGAGAAGGAAACATATCAAATCCATCAGTTAAACACAAGTTCAGTATCATTTTTAAGCCCGTCTGAACATCCACCCTTTCTTGTAATGCATAGTCACCAGTGAGTTTTCCATAAGCCCTCAACAGGATAATCCACCACAGACCTACAAAAAGAAGCCAAAAGACAGACAAATAAAAAGTCATATTATGCTATAAATTATAGAAGAACAAGGTTTCCAGTATAGGGAATGTGAAAAGCAAATGATGGATTATGGCATCCCACTGCAAACACTTGGAGGCCAATAATAGTGGATTCTACAACATTCTAAACTTTAAAGACCACAATTTCTTATATGCATTTTCTATAAAATTACATCACAATAACATACTGACCAGAATCCACAGGTGCAACACGACCAATTGCTGATTCACCAAAATCTGGATCTAGAACTTCTTCATGCTTATTTTCGTCAAGAGGCACGATTCTAACTTTAAAACTTGCAGGCATCAAACCCTGCCCTGGGCTGTAGCAGTCCACTGTTTTCTCCCAACTCTAAGTGAGAAACAAGGGAAAAATGTGTTAGAACACAAAGGACGAGCAACATATCTACCCCCAAGTTAAGAATAACCTAATAAAAACATCTTGCAACCACAGCAAAACCCCAAATACAAATCCTCAAAGTTCACAACGGACCATCCTCAATCACCAAATGGTGCAGCATTAGGAATACTAGTAGTATCTGATTTCTAGTGAAATTGAAAGCCCATGTTCGAAGAATTATATTATCCTCCATCGCAATCATCTAAATGAAACCTCAAAGCAAAAAATGGATACATATTGAATTCATATATCGACCTTGTCCTTGATTAAATAACAATTACACCAAAGGCATGTGTAAATGAAATTTTATACGTTAGAACTTGTAAATGAAAAAAGGAATTGAGTTCCATCAGGTAGTACCAAAACAAATGCATGCATTTATGAATTAATAATCAATCACCGATCAAGATATGACGGTGAATATATGGTGGGTTATATACCTGCAATTGCAAGGTATGAAGGAGAAAGTTCCTCACAATCTCTCCCTCTCCCTTAAGCAAGAACGCGAGTGCCGAGGGGACGAAGTCCCTGATAAACACCTGGTCATAATTCAACATCTGATTATCGGAAGGGTCCCTCGCCGCCACTGTTCCCACTGGACTCCCACAATACGTCACCACCGCCTCTCTCAACAACTCCCACGCCTCCTTCTCCACTTCACTTTCCTCCCTCGCCACCACGGATTCACTCAAACCCTCGGAATTCCCTAAATTTACGTCACTACCACCATTAACCTCTATCCTAGACTCATCCTCCCCGACTATATTCTCGTCTTTGTCAATTCTCTCCACCACCAATGGCTTCACACCAACACCCCCACCACCTTGAACGTAGATTCTCTCGAAATTGTTCTCGGTCACTCGGGTCTCCACCGTCGTCGAAAACGACGCGACCCGAGAAATTAAGAAGGCTCCCCTACTGAGTGTTGTGCCAAACCCATTATTAGGCCTTGTTAGAGCCATGGGTTGGCCAAAACCCGAGCTGGGCAATCGAAAGGCTTTGTGGGTATTGAAGATAATGCTACGAGAGCCTATGATGCGAAAAGGGTCGGCGTGGGGTTGGGAGTTGGGATTGAAAAACGGTGGGATCCGACTAAAGAGGAGGATTCTACAGGTGGTTTTCATGGTTGATTTGCTAAAGAATCTGACCGTATTCATGACGAATAGCTTGATGAGTTAATGAGATCGCAAATCCGGCAAAGATATATAAGCGCTAGAAACAATAACAATATGTAGAGGGAGGCAGGGAGTTATGTGTGTATTGCTAAGAAGATGACAGACGTTTGGGGATTTGCTATTATACTTGGAACCAAAGCAAAAATGGTGGGAATTGTATGCTTTATATAAGCGCAGAAGAGGAAATGGCTGCCGTGGTAGCGAAGAGATAGGTGTCGTTTGGTCTGAATAAAATATTATTTTTATTTTAGAATTTAAAAAATTAAATTAGTTTTTATATTTTATATAAAAATTTAAAAAAATTATAATAATATGAAGAGATAATTTTATATATTCAAATTGGATCTTATTTTTATTTTCTTTTATTTTCTCATTTTTAATT
>QEOT01002682.1:154223-165327 GCA_003123785.1 Pterocarya stenoptera
AAAAAAAATAAAAGCGCAGCAACAAGAGTCGTCGCTTCCCCTCGTTCAACGGGCAGTATCAGTCGTCTGCGGTCCACGTGGCTATTTCCTATTGCCTCTATGTAATTACGTTGACTATGTTTTGGGGAAACTACACGGTTTAGGTACGACCGTCTACCACGTGAAGAACACGTGAGATATTATTGAGATAAGTGCTGCTGTGCTGACGTGCCGTGCACACATTTCCATCCACTAAATTGTAACAATGTGCCAACCTTATTATGTTTGTTTTAACCACTAGTAATTTGCCACGTGTCCGACACTGGTTTCGGTCGGACTTGGACTTCTGTGAAAATTTTTGTGGCCCTCTGTCTTATCTCCAAAAAAAAACTTTTGCTCTCTATTTTTTTACTAATATTGGTTGTTATTACAGAGGAAAATATATGCTGACAAGTGTACAAGATGGTCAATTGACACGTGGAAAAAGTGCACAATTAATTGACAACTAATCATACTAAAGCCCTTATCCACGTAAGGAAATCACATGATATTGTGAAAAAGATAGACAGAGATTGGGGGAAGGTGCTTTGTCCATTGTGAAGTAGGGAGGATGAGAGAGATTCAAAGATTATCATGTTATAGTTTTAGATTTGAAAGACCTGGTTTGCCTATGTTACCGTATAAATGATAGGACGGAATATACACAATACATATGCATGATTTTTTTTTTTTTTTTTTTATCTTGTTTTTCTTTATTTTGGGCTGTATCTAGATTTTTATATAGTCTAAATATTGGTTTCATGTTGTCATGATATTCCTTTGCGATAAATCAGAATTTATAAATAAAAATAAATGATATTTGCGATAGTGGAGTATACAGGTATCGCGCAATCTCTTTAAAAAAATAAATAAATTAGAGATTCATATGAAGAACAATTCATTTTTTAATCATGCATTTCACCCTTTTTCAAAAAAATTAAGCGCTTATGCACTTCGCAATTGTATATAGCATTACTCATAAATAAAATCGGGGCTCTTTTTCTCTTGCATTAAAATAAGAGAAATGATATTTGTAGTAAAAATATGACTCACATAAAAAAAATTAATTTTTTAATAATGGTATCCACTATTTTTCTAAAGGAGTGCACGACACTTGCACAATACATGATTGTATCTAGCATTATTCTTAAAAGAAAATGCATAATCATGTTATAGTCTAGCTTTTCATATTTCTAATTTGGATTTGGTTTGTATTTTATAGAATTTTGTTTTTTTCGATATTTTTGTGCAAAAAACTAACATATGAGATCGTGTAAGATGTCTACAATTGATGCAAACTCAAATTGATATGAGGTATTTAGGTTCAGATTCTATATTTATTGTATTGAAGTACTAACTTAAGAAGATGAATATGTATAAATGTGGAAGGAAAAGTTTAATATCTTCTCTGGACTAAGAGCAATATTAGTTATTTTCCCTCAAATCATATATTTATGCTCATTCTTACCTTATTAGTAAATATTTGGTTTCACGTTTGGAAGTGATTCTTATTTTGATTTTGACCAAATTTTTGATATGATTCTTGTTTATTTATGATTTTGACCAAATATTTATGTATTAATTTCACTTCATAATTTCAAATTTTGCAGCTATTGAAATCCAACTTGTGGACTTCATAAAATAAACTTGAATTTTACTATTATTCAATCATTTGCAGAGTTTTCTCTATATTCTTAGACGAATATCTTGTCTTCTCTGTGTTAATTATCTATTGGAACTAACTGCTATAATTAATCTAAATTATGTCCGGCAATAAACAAAAATCTTACAAAAAATTTGGTCAAAATTAAAATCAAAATCACTTCCAAAATTGAAACCAAATAATTACTAACAATGCAAGAATAAACATAAATATATTATTTGAGAAAAAATAACTAATATTGCCCTTAGTCCAAGAAAGATATTAAACCCTTTCTTTCATATTTGTACAGATTTATTTTCTTAAGGTAATACTTTAATACAATCAACATAGAATCTGGACCTAAATACTCCATATCAATTTGGGTTTGCATCATTCTCACCGGGTTTGAGAGAATTCGTTCTCGAATTCTAAACTTTTTTGCCTTGATCTTTTGAATATTCAATTAGACCAATCTTTATTTTCCTTTATTGTATAGTCTCAATGATCATGAAAAAACTAAAATTGATTTGATCAGCTCGAAATAAAATAATATTGAGCATTTTATCCTCCAAAATTAATTTTTTTTCTCACATCTCAAATCCAAAAAAATAAAAATAAAAATTGCGTAGGAGAATTTAAAAAAAATAAGTCCTCAACTCCAAGAAAATCAATAAAGTTAATTGTCTCAAAAGTTGTTTCATGATCTTTAAATTTCAAAACTTCACCGCCATTTTCTTTTTCCAAACATGCTAGGTTTTCAATAAAAATAGTTACCTCATCAATTAAGTTATCTTTATCATGATAGGTATCGTAGATTGGTATAGGGTTCTACCCTATGGAAGAATATACATCCTCAAACTCTTCTTCTTTAGAGTAGTAAATCCACTCAACCTCATGCAATAAATCAATGAAACTTTCAACTTGAAGAGTACCAGGAAATTTTGGTAAATCAACTTTGAAACCGAGGTTTCTATGAAGCTTCTCCCTACCACCGTATTCCCAAAATAGAGCACGCTTGTGATATGAGTTCTCAAAACTAGAATCGAAATCGTGATCTTCCATCTCATGATTATCGATATCCTATATTATTAGGTGCTAGGTTAACTCTGCAACCTGTTTCTACGAATTCTCAATCATCACATCCTGAACGCTATAATCACGGTGCGAGACTTCCTCGTTCGGAACCTGTCCACGATGACCACCAACCATGAAAACTGATGAGATATAAGCTAGAAAAGATGTTTAAGCTCTGATGCCAGCTGTTCGCCATATTTGGAACATCTAATATTAGAGTTATAACTCTGACCCTGTGAAGGTTGCTGGGCAAGACGAGGTTCTTGAGGGCGAACTGCTTAACTGATTTGATCACTTCTAACCATTGGTCTCATGTTCTATTGTTTCTTCACGATGAGTGCATACTGGTATGCTTCAAAAACTGTCCACAACAAGTGAAGGTTGAGGACATCTTGCAGGGACTGCCATAATCCCCCCAAATATAGCGCCACCATCTACTCTTACGTTTCTGATAGATTATTCTAGGATATCAATTGATATAACCATTTCGTGTAATTATCAATCGATCTCGTGTCTTGTCTCAACGAGTAAAATCGCTGAAACAAAGTTTGAGTGTAGCCGAAAGGGAGGAAGTGACCCTTCATCTTCTGCTAATTAGTAATCTTGGTTTTACTCTGCCTGTCTGATGATCGCCTCAACTGCTCCCACCACACAGATGCTCTGCTTTTGAGTTTGATGACAACCAGTTTCACTTTGACACGATCTGGGACTCTCTTATAATAAAATTGTGCTCTACTTCATTCAACCAATCAATGAATTATTCATCTTGTAACGTACCAAAAATCTCAGGCAAATCCACTCTGAAAACACTAATTTATTCTAGAATCTATTTATTTTTTCTCACTATCCATCTTGTCCATTCATTTTTTGAAATGATACATTTTAATAAAAAAGAACATTGATCTATTCAACTTAGCTTAGAATTGATGGCCAAATAAAAAAGGTGGCTCTACAATCACCATTGGGAGTTCTCGTTAGTGTATTTTAGATTTTTTTTCACTTTTTTTTTATATGTATTTTTTTAATATTTTAAATATTTAGAAAAAATAAAAAAGTTATAATATCATTTAAAAAGTATTTTCTTAATCNAAAAAAAAAAAAAAAAAAAAAAGGAGGTTGGAGAAACAACCATTGTCCAAACAACTAATTTCTAAACAAAATTGGTAATCTTGATTTGTGTATTTTTGGGAAAATAAAAAATTAGTACTTGGGTTTTAAAAAAGTGTTTGGGTTTCTAGAAGGCAAATACTAACGTCTATTAAGACGACAAAGACAAGTCTTACGACATTTACTAAAAAGTTCTATTGAGACGAAACTAGCCGCGGTAGTAATCTCAAAAGTAGTCACCTGCAGCTACTACTACACATAAAAGCAGTTTAGCGAACGACGATGATTCCGCTTCCCTTTAACCCATAACCTCCGTAACCAGATGCCTCCTAAACCCACCACCACAACACCGTCTTCCTTCTTCCCACCGGGCACCCCCGTGGAGATCGGCTCACACGACGCCGGATTCGTGGGCTCCTGGTTCGCCGGCAAAGTCCTCAGTTCCAACCGGAGCAAATACTCCGTTCAATACGAGACCCTCGTGTCCGACCTCGACCCCTCCGAGCCACTCTGCGAGACCCTTCACGTCTCACAAGTCCGACCTGTCCCGCCTGGAGAGTCGCGAGGATGTTTCCTGGTGGGCGATCACGTGGACGCCTACTGGAATGATGGGTGGTGGGAGGGCGTGGTCACCGAGGACTTGGGAGGTGGGAGGTTCGGGGTTTTCTTCCGGGTTTCGGAGGAGCAGATTGAGTTTGGGAAGGAGCATCTGAGGCTTCATAGGGACTGGGTTAGTGGGAAATGGGTTCCGCCATTTGAGCAACAAGAGGTGGGAGTTAAGTTTTTAACTTTCTTTTCTTTCTTTCCTTTTTTCAAAATAGCGGTTGTGGTTTTGTTTGGTTTGGCTGAAAATTGTTACGTAGGAAACATTTCGCTGTGTTTGTATGTATGCGTGCGTCTGTGTTTCAAATGTAGATATTTTTTTTATAGGTAAAATATTATTCAGTGAATAAAAGAAATGCAGTTCTTACAAAGGAAACAATGGGTTTAATGCAGCAATACCAATAAGCTTGTGTAGCTTGTAGCAATTTTTCTTTTCTACTGAAGGTTAAAGTTGATGGAATTTGCAAGTGGTATACACTACACCCTGCTACCAAGTTTGGATTTTTAGCTGATCTGGTTGCCGGCGAGGGATAATTCTGGTCCCCAAGTTTATAGGTTTACGTCTAATTTGCTGCTGGCATTTGACAAGACAATAAAATGAATGGAGACCGTATTTGTAGAGTCGAAGGTTAAATTCAAAGCCCAGAGTTCTTAAAATAAATAACTAAGAAAATTTAGTCGTTCTTCTTATACATTTTGTTGTTTTATCTATCTGTGTAGGTGATCTCTTGCTGGGTTTCTATATAATAATTCGCATGCTCACCAACTTCGGAATTGAATCGCAGAAAGTGTCAAACGCAGCAGGGATCATAGCTAGTGAAGCAAAAACAACACAGGAGATATTTATCAAGGGGACAATAGTTGAAGTTAGCAGCGATGAAGATGGTTTTCGAGGTGCTTGGTTTGCTGCGAGTATTGTTGAAGCAGCGGAGAAAGATAAGTTCCTAGTTCAGTACCAAAACCTTAGGGCAGACGATGATTCGTGCTTTCTGAGAGAAGAGATTGATACCCTGCATATTAGGCCCTACCCACCAGAAACTCTTGTTGTCGATCGTTTCAATCTTTTTGAAGAAGTTGATGCTTCCTACAATGATGGTTGGTGGGTCGGTGTGATTTCTAAGGTTCGCGTTGGCTCCAAATACCTAGTCTACTTCAGGGACACTGATGAGGAAATGGAGTTTGATCACTCTGACTTGAGGCCACACCAGGACTGGATTGACGGCAAATGGGTTATTGCTTCCCAGGTAGGAGTTCTCTATACTCAGAAACAACGTTTGCTAATCTGGTTTCTTTTACTTTGGTGCTAAAATGTGAAATTGCAAACTTGGCCTGTCATGCCCACTCTCACTAAATTCACGGTAAGATCACAACCTAATGGCCAAATTCTTGTTCAGGCAGGATGCTAAAAAATTAATTGAGGGGAAAGTTTGGTGTTTTTTTTCCCAGGATTGAAGGGGGAAAAAAACTTCTGAAAATCGCTTGAAATAGTTTTGTCACTTGTCTTTAATTTTTCTTTTCTTAAAATTGTTCCACAAACATCCTATTTGGAAAGTTTGGTAGGTTCATAATAGAAATAAATGGATAGAAAGGGGATAATCCCCATAGAAATTTGTAAGGAAAATTTTATATTCCATATTATCATCTCACTTTCATCCGACTAAGTAAAATGTGGTATATTTATCACCATTAAAGGATCATTTATTGCATGCTTCTTTATCATCTAATGGTGATAAATGTACCACATACTACCTAGTATGATCAAAATAGGATGAGAATGTTGTGTATAGCATTACTCAATTTGCAAAAAGCGTTGGCCAGCTTGTTGCTCTCGAGTGTGATAAAATACCATGCCCCCCCCCACCGGTGATAGGATGATGACTGCCGCATATGTGTGGAAAAAAGAATTATCTAATGGTGGTAAATGTGCCACATTTTACATAGTGAGATGAAGGTGGGATGATGGTGTGGTGTATAGAATTTTTCATAAAAAAAAATGTCATAGTTTCTAATCATAAAAAAAAAAATTGTCATAATCTCTCATCTGTAAATGTGTGAGGAGTTGGGGCTTTACCAACTGTTCTATAAATGTGAATTCATTGCAGGCTCTGAATTTTTGATTGCTGGAGAAATCAAGAAAGGGCATCCATTGAGCACCTTTGAGAAATTGCATTTCATCTCTCAAGGAGGCAGCCTTCTGTTTTCAACTTGCGAATCTATCTGAATCATACATCAACTGTTGTAACCAGAATGGGATTTTGATGAAGCGTTGTATTGTATTGGAAAATAATCAGGTTTATTGTTCATATGTAATGGGTTCTCTGATACTGCTTATTGATAATCAATCGTACATGCTTGGTTTGTGACATGAATTAGTTTGGGGAAACTCCTTTATGCATGTGATTGAGACTCACTGAACAGAAATCAGTATTTTTTATTTGAAAAATACTATTTTGACTACTCAATTTGTCTCCTTATTTTGAGACTTCATATATTTTAAAATTTTTTTAATTTTTTTTTATTTAATAGTTAAGAAAGTGATTATTTGTATATTGATATTTATTTTATATTTTTTTTAAATGTTTTAAAATGATAATTTTTTTTTTAAAAGGACTAATTTAACTTAACGGTACAATATGGAGCGGGAAGGACGTTGGCAGTAATTTCACTTTCTTAATGGGCTATCTAACGACTTTCTTCCTTTCTTTACTGGTTTCACCTTCTTCTACGCTCCTTTCATGCCATTTCCTTTTCATGAGGATGACATTCCAAATCTAAAAGAACAAAACTCCTGGCCTTGTTTGGATTGAGAGGTCTCTAAACTCTTCTCAATTCATTTAATTTAATCATTATAATTTTTTTAAATTTTTACACAAAATATAATAAATAATCTAATTTTTTTAAATTTTAAAATAAAAATAATATTAAAAAATAATATTCTAAAAATATCTTATCCAATATTTATGACTTTCTTATCTCAAACCTCTTCTAATTAGCAGTATTTTCACTGTTCATAGACCCGTGTCCTATCATGGTCCAAAGAACAATACTTTGTGGGTGAAAATAAAAGGGATGTGTGGGTTGTTGATGGAGATATTAGACATTAATACTTATTAGATGTGTTGTAAATTCTAGCTCTGTATTTGTGGCATTAAATCTTTGTTGGCTTAGTTTGATTTGGATAATGAAAGTTTTAATCTTATCTCATCTCAATATTTAAATATTATAAAATATATAAATATAAATATGTTTTAATTTTAAATCTTCAATTTTTCATCTAATTATTATTTAATTATTATAATTTTTTTAAATTTTTAAACAAAATTATTTTTTTTTAAATTTTAAAATAAAAATAATATTAAAAAATAATATTTTAATAATATTTTAATTTTATAATAATTTTATTTATTTATTTTAAATTTTATAAAATATTTTAATTCAATCTATTTGTAATTCTTTTCAATTTAAGTCAAATACTTTATTACAATTCACAGACTTTTCTTTTTATCACAAGTCAGTGTCCAAATCAGGCCGTACTGAAACATGTGGCCAGCTTATCAGTCATTGTCATTTGCTCGTTTTGATCTCTAAGCTCTGTAATAACTTATTGGGATGGATTTCCCCCTCCACAATTTGTACACAGCTAAGACCATTTCCATGTGGGGTAATTTTTTTTTTTTTACTTTTTTTTCTTTTCATAATTTTTTAATACATTTAAAAATTTTTAAAAAATAAAAAAAAATTTCAATACATTTAACCACTTCGTTAATCATTAAATAAAAAAAATTTATATATATATTTTACCCAACGGTCAACTTGAGCGGTCGCTCGACAAATTAGTGTTTCTCTTTCTATCTTACTCAGGAAAAACATGTATGGTTGCAATAAATTCTGACCATTTCCAGCCGGGAAAGGACAGAATTTTTAAGTGTCATGATGATGGACCAGTGTAGGGGCAGTTGGTTGGTTTGGGTTGCGGGAGGGACAGTAGCTGCCTTATTTTCTATTTAAATGGGGTACCTAAATTATTCACCCAACCCCTCATCACTACTTATTCACGATATTCTAATTAGCTCACGACTATCAGCTTTCTTTCATCAATGTGTAGAACTCTCTCACCTCTGGTCAAATCCAGACGCCATTAGGGTTCAAATCATCTACAATTTCAGTTTACTTAATATGTTAGGCTAGGAAATAGATGCATCACCATAGAATGTAAGGGGTGGATCTCGTGATTTTTTTTAAAAATATTTTTAATTTATTTTGTCTTATTATTATAATTTTTTTAAATTTTTATATAAAATATAATAAATAATTTAATTTTTTTAAATTTTAAAATAATAATAATATTAAAAAATAATATTCTAATAATGTGTTATTTAACTTATTTAAAATTATCTCCTCTTACTATTCAGACAAACTCTTAATCTATGACGACAAGATTATTAGGTGTTCTGTCTAAATCGACATCAGGCTGCGTTTGGATGCTAAACTCATCCCAACTCATCTCAACTCATCATTACACATTTTTCAAATTCCAATACAAAATATAATAAACAATTCAACTTTTTCAAATCTCAAAACAACTTTAATATTAAAAAATAATATTCTAACAATATTTTATTATCTCAACTCAACTCAACTCAACTCACTTCAACATCCAAACTCACCTGCGGTTCTTGATCTGAGGAATTTCGCCTTTAACAACATATTTGTAAAATGGGTATCATTGGTAATACATATGTTCTGTAATTATAATTTGACCAGTAAGGTGTGAATAGTGAGTTGAGACAAAAAAAAATTAAATAAAAAATTATTAAAATATAATTTTTTAATATAATTTTATTTCAAGATTTAAAAATATTAAATTATTTATAATATTTTATTTAAAAAATTAAAAAAATTATAATAATTAAATAAAATCAATCGAATTGAATTCTAAATGGAAACAACTCAAGACATAAAGTTGGTTCCTTAGTCTCTCTCCCAACTTTAATTATTGGGATGCTTTAGGAAATTAAAAGAAAGTAGAAAAGAACAAAATTCATTTGCTAAAGAGTGTGGTGTTTGTTATTGGATACTTCAATTTATTAACCTCAATTACGTGTCCACCCAATTAATACTTAATGTTCCCCAACTGCATCTACACGTGGAATGCTCTAGTTGGATGCTGTGTCAAGCCACCGCTTTCCCTCTGAAGTCCTCCATAAATGTCCAACCACATCATAAATACAGGTTACCTAAATTGCCATTCAGTAGCTTCCCACTTGCTTATTTTCTGGGTTTGGACTTATTTACTGTTTAATGATCCACTCTTCCAAATTTTTAAATATTCTATACAATTTTTTATTTCAGATCCTTACATTCAAACCATAATAATTTAATTATTTGATTGATATTTTAATAATAATACTACATATAAGTTTTAGGCTTGTAGCGTGTAAGTTGTATGCAGTCGTTATGAAAAATAAGACCTATTATATTAATATATATATAAAAAAAAGTAAAATTATTTGAAGTGGGTCTCACTTATTTTTAAAGGGAATTGTAATTTTGTACGTTAATAGCACTCCTAATAATTTATGTATTTTATTTTTTAAAATATATCATTAAAATCTATTTATTTTATTTTATATATTGATTTTTACAATATACCATATATCAACTTATATATTTTTTCTTTATATCATTTAAATATTTTTTTAATATTTTTTATTTATTTCAAATGAATCTCATAACACCAAACAACAATCAAATGAGAGAGAAAGGAATTAAAAATATTTTAGAAGATGAATAGTATTCTCTACATGTAGAGAATTACTGTTATAAAATGTAAAATAAAGAAGAAAATACAAAACCCATTAGAAGCTGCTTTTAACTAATTTTCTTTATATTATACAAAAAATTATATTTTACAAAAGCCATTAAGAGTGCTCTAACCTACACAAATAAGTTTTATATTTTAATATATCTGAATAATGAATAAAGATCATCTCCAAATATATAAGGAAAATGTTAGTTTGCCGCATGTGCTTTTCCCATCACTTTGACTTATATTTTAATTTTTTTATTTAATAATTAAATAAATGACTTTTAATGTATTGATATATTTTTTTAAAATATTAAAAAAATAAAATATAAATATAAATTTGTGCTAGGTGGCATGGCCAGCTATCATTGCTGAGCGGCATCCTAGCATGACTCAATATCTAATCTAATTGTATGATCTAATTATAAAGAAAAGAGAACTATTTTAATTACAAAATGATTATATAAAAGTAATTTTATAAATTAACGTAATTTGATGTGATTTATCAAATTATAAAATTATTTTTATTATAAAATAAATTTAATAAATTAGATAAAACTACGTCAATTTATAAGATTATTTTATATAATTCTTTTGTGAGGTAGCTCTCTAATGAAAAATAAATACATCAAGCTGTGCATGCACACCAATGGCATTACCGCAAATTTCAGAAGAAACAAGGGTAAAAAGATAGATTCACCACTATATCTATCAAACCGACTCTTTCTCCAACCTTGCATCCTGATCCCTTCTCACTGTGTCATTTATCCTTGAACTTGAAACAGCGAAGAACACCCTAGAAAAGCCATAGCAAAAGAAATAAAAAATGTCTCTGGTCTCAGAGGAAGTCAAGG
>QEOT01002684.1:4999-87310 GCA_003123785.1 Pterocarya stenoptera
TTTTTTATTGAGTTTGTTATATAATCCACATTAATAAGTCACTTAGTTTAATTTAGTATTGTAAATAATTTTTTTTATGAATTGATTTATATATAAAAAAAAAAAGAAAAAGAAAAGGAAGAGGCCAGACCGAATGGACCGAACAGGACTGAAAGCTACCGGTCCGGTCCGGTCCCCTTGGGTGTTCGGTCCGGTCCGGTCCGGTCCAATTGATGGACCGAAAACTTTCAGTCCATCGCCGGACCAGACCGGACCGGACCGTGTGCAGCCCTAAGCTTCACATTGTGTAGTATTTTTCGGTACTTTATATTTTTATTTTATTAAAACAAAACAGAAATATATTAGTGATTAAAAATGATCGATTAAATTTTAAATTTTAAATTTTATTTAATAATTAAAGAAGTGAATATTAGTGAATTGATATTTTTTAAATATATTTAAAATTGTGTAAAAAAATTAAAAAGAAAAAAAAACCATTCATACTTATCGGTATACATTCTTCGATTAAATATAGTTCCCGTTGCACTGTCCTACGGTGATAAGTACTACATTGTTGATGTTGGAATCTTCGTTTAATTGAGCTAATTAAAAGATAAAATAAATGGACGTTTATATTAGTTAATTATTATAATTATAATTAATTATTATAATTTTTTTAAATTTTTATACAAAATAAAATAAATAATTTAATTTTTTCAAATTTTAAAATAATAATAATATTAAAAAATATTTTTAATAATATTTTATTTAATATTTAACTTTTTGAAAACACTATGGCTACAGAAAATTTTTACCGAAAATGTTTTTAATTTTTTTTTACTTAATGATTAAGTAATTGTTTTTAAATAAATATATAATTTTTTTTATTTTTAAAAAATATTTAAATAGTTTTAAAAAATAGTGAAAAGAAAAAGATTAAAAAATATAAAAAAAAAAAGATTGTTAGTGTTCGGTTGAGGATTTCAGAAATCCTCGGTGGACGTAGCATGGTCCTTATCTTTTATTTTTTCATTTCATCTCGTTACATCTTGAATTTATCTGTAAAAACAAACGAGTACCTTCTTAAGAAGAATCTTTTACTTTGTGAAGTGCATATATATTTCACTTTTTGGATTTGAGAAACACAGGTGAAGAAGTTAACGCCACGCGCCAAAAACAAACAAAGAAACTTGAGCCCTTCTAATAGTCTCAGTACGTACAGAATAGGTGGGCCAGGGGTCCATTTGATAGAGGAGCTGTCTCATACAAGTGCATGCTAGGTTGCTAGCTAGCTAGCTGTAGCCTTTATGGTTTTGTTGCCATCCTAAACATTTTATTTTCTTCTTCAACTCGACCACAATTCAAGCTTAAAATCCGGTCGTCTAGCTTTTTTGGTTTTATTGATTAATGATCCATCGAAATAGCTTCAATTTATTCACGAAATTTGTTATTTTGTTTATTAGATACAATTAATTGAGATAATTTTTTTGTTTAACAAACCCAATATATATATATTTGGATCTAGCTTTATACCAAGAGCATATATTATTAATATAGTAGCTATCTATGTACTCGAAAAAGATGTTTCAAAAATATAATATTGTTCACATATTAATATGATAAATTAGAGTTTTTATTATGATAAATTAGATCCTAACGTGACATGAAAACTGGATGGGGGATGGCTCATTGGCAAGCAAGAAAATCTATTTTCTTTGGAGGTGAGCCATGACTCTGTTCTGCAGTACTGAACAAACACACTACACTACATTATTTTTCTGAAAAATATTACTCTCATCATTCTATTCTATCACTATGATTTTTTTATTTTAGTTTTTCTTTTACTTAGCGATTAAAATGTTTTTTAATAATATTGTAATTTTTTTATTTTTTAAAAAATATTAAAAAATACATAAATAAAAAAAATCTTATAACTAATAGTCGCTCCCAGCAGCTATAGAGCCACCCAATTAAAAAACAAGCATAGGATCATATAGATCAATAACGACGTATGTTTACAGTTGAAAGAGGCGCATTGCCACGATTCAAGATCAGCAGCGTATGAAGAAACTGCACCCCTGTAAACAAAGGTGAGGGTTGTTCCTATACTTATCGATACATTTCTTATATGTAGGATCGTTAGGTTTCCCATAAGTAATGACTTTTCCTCTATCGAGGGATGTTAATGACGCACGTGTACTTGACTGATCACGGCCAAGCATCCGGTTTATGTAAGGATTCATCAGGAACTTCAACGCCAAGCCCTCCTCGAACAGGCCTTCATCAAGGTGGCCACTGCATTGGAAACTGTTGTTGCTCTTCACAATGATAGCAGCTCCGCAACAATTTGCGTTGAGGAGTACGAAAAGCATCGCGAAGAATGCCAGATCAGGATGCATCATCCCGATCCCACCTTGGTCTTATACGTGACGACCTCCATTTCAGTATTCTTAATTTCTAGTACTGATCACTCCTATTAGTTGATAAGCTCCCTTCACAAATCACTCGCATGCATGCATCATGTCTGTTAAGGGCCGGGTACTGTACTTATAGCCTGTAATGAAGAGTCATGTTAACCAAAAGAACGACGAGGATAGGCCCTGGCCTATAGAGTATAGTGCGCCGCTAGAGCTTAATGTTGGGGCGTTATCGCCTCGCGAATGATGGCTTACTTAGTTGATCTCGTGATCATGTGGGTTTTGGACCACGGGCCCTGTAGATCAACATAGCAAGTTGGGCTTGCTTATGGGCTTAGTATTCAGATGATCCAAATATCCCCTCCAAATTCCTTTTGAAGTAATATCACAATTAATGTTATAAACAGGAGACAAAATATAGTATCAATAGGAAAAATATTACCTGTAATGAGTCTTTAGGAATTTTTTGAAGATTTCATATTAACAATGAATTGATATTTGACATTCCTCAAAATTAATAGTGAATCGGTGATGAATCCTATAAACAAATTAGCAAATTAAAAATAAAAGATAAGAAGCCGGCGAAGGGGAAACGTATGGACAATGGTAGTAGATCAGGAACAGATCAAAAGAGATGGAAAATCATGCTTCGGGACCCATTGGAACATAAGAATATTGAGAGGAGCTGTTTCTTTTTTGAATTGAAGTCTCGTTAATCTGATCAGATCGCATCATCGTCGTGTATTTCTTCATGGAAACAAAGCAGAGATCATTTCCATGTGTAATAATTCACAGCACAAAGAATATAAATAATACAATTAGAAGCGTATATATTAATATAATGAAGCATGGCATTTCTCGTTTTAATTACAGTAATATACGTACTGTACGTAGCCTTTAAAATTGTTATGGAAATTGTAGTAATTTATTCTCCCAATCATGAATGAAGCATGGCATTTCTCGTATGAAGCATTGTAGTAATACGAACATAACTGGGAGTCTGGCCAGTACTATTAATATTCCCAATCCTTGAAGGCAGTAATATGGCATACCTTAATTAAAGAAAACAACACCACAAAGGCTAAAATAAAAAATGAAAAAAGAAAAATTAAAAAACAAGCATAGGATCATATAGATCAATAACGACGTACGTTTACAGCTGAAAGAGGCGCATTGCCACGATTCAAGATGAGCATAAGCGCCCCCCGTACACATTCCCCTTCCAACAATTGTGATAGTTTTTGCCTTTGGCGCTACCGTTAGGGATACATTTCTTATATCTAATATCGTTAGTCTTCCCACAGGTAATGACTTTTTCTTCATCGAGGGATGTTAATGACGGATGCGCAGTACTTGACTGACCATGGCCAAGCATCCGGCTTATGTAAGGATTCATCAGGAACTCCAACGCCAAGTCCTCCTCGAACAGGCATTCATCAAGCTGGCGGCCACTGCATTGGAAACTGCTGTTGCTCTTCACAATGACAGCAGCTCCGCAACAATATGCGTTAAGGAGTATGATAAGCATCGCGAAGAATGCCAGATCAAGATGCACCATCCCCGATCCCACCTCCGTCTTATACCTGACGACCTCCATTTCAGTATTCCTTAATTTCTAGTACTGATCACTCCTACTAGCTGATAAGCTCCCTCCACAAATCACTCGCATGCATGCATCATTCTGTTAAGGGGTACTGTACTTATAGCGTGTAAAGAAGAGTCATGTTAACCAAAAGAACGATTAGGATAGGCCCCTATAGAGTGTAGTGCGCCACTAGAGCTTATTGTTTTATGGGAAAATTTGTATTGACAGTAACTTTATTAAAGTTTTGGGACCCTGACATTACATCACTATATTCGATCTTGTCTATCAAAATATATAGACCCTAACTTCGCAGACTTTAAATTTAAGATATGTTGTGGGGCCAACCTCGCTAAATATATATACAAGAAAAGAATCCCTAATATGTTATATATTATTATTATAATAGTTCAATACGTAACATCTGGGGGTGACCAAATTATTAATAAGTAATTAATGTTATATATAATTTTAGAACGTATAATAATTATAGGTGTTTTTTAGAAAAATGTTAGATTTGTCCATCTTTTTAAAATAGAATGCGCAAGACTTACACATTTTATAACTATAAATATCATTTTTCTTGTTAAATTACTCTAGTTAATTCGGTCTTTTTGCATATATAGTCGGGGTTAGCTAGGTTTCTCGCTCCAATAATTAAGCTTTATCCCAATTCTTATGAACACACTTTATTTATTCTAAATGCGCCATTATATCTTACTTAGTTTCTACGGAGATTATCTAATGCATGATTTGTGACCTCTTTCCAAACGAAACGCCGTATGCATGCTATCATGTTTATATGGTGCATCTATGTCATCTACTCTTTCCAAATGCAAATGTCGTATATATATCATGTTATGATAAGTACTTGCATGTGGTTAATAAATTATGCGACAACTTTAATGATCTACTATATATATATATATATATTTTTTAAATGAACTTCTCATTGATAATAACAGATCAATTACAGAATTTGTCAAAAAAGACATTATCTGATATAAACGCAGGACTAGTTTTAACTTTACAAGTGGGCCATCTTTTTGTTTTATAAAAGGTCTACCATATTATATTATGTTCTCTGAATTTCTCTCTCCTAATTTATATCTTTATTCCTTAGCAAAGCATTATTCAATAGTAAAGCTGAGGTAGCTTGTCGATAAAATGTTCTCCGGTATCTCCTTTTCGAGCCAGCCGAACATAAACAAGTAGGAAAATGCTATTCTTGTCGCTCCAGTCTACAAATCAATTATACCACTGTGATTTTTTTTTTTTTTTTTTACTTAGTGATTAAAGAAGTATTTTTTAATACTATTGTGATTTTTTTATTTTTTTAAAAAATATATAAAAGTGTTAAAAATACATATATGAAAAGGCAAAAAAAAAAAAAATGATCCTATAACATCTAACGGTAGCTACCAACAGGAGCTGGTCGGGAGCGGTGGAGAGCCATCCAAACAAGTATATATGAACAAAGTTAGTAAAATGAGATAACTGATTAGCTTCCACCCTATCTATTAATTAATGGTATAAACATACAAGATCATACAAACAATGCAATTTTTTATAATGATAAAATCATAATCATAATCATGATTTGTCAAGATCATCTTGTAAATATTAGTGTTTAATAATGAAAAGATCAAGATGATTACTTGTTTGAGATGACATGAACTCACCTAATCATTCAAGGACGAATCATGTAAAGGCCTGTGGCTAGGGAGGGCTAAGAAAAAAAGGAAAAAAGGAAATAGGAAAATTAGTTAAAGTGGGCTTGAGCTTCAATGCTTCACGTAATTCATGCCAGTCGCATTGTGTAGTATTTTTCGGTACTTTATATTTTTCATTTTATTAAAAGATAAATAAATAAAACAGAAATACTACTCTTTATTTTAAGTTTTATCATCTACAATCATTATTATTATGTGATATATTTTAAGTAACTATTATTTAAATAATTAATATATATAATTACTTCAAAGTTTTTTAAATCAAGAAATAAAAACTATAACATTTACGGTGATAAGTACTCCATTATTGATGTTGGAATCTTCGTTTAATTGAGCTAATTAAAAGATAAAATAAATGGACTTTTTTTCTTTCCAAGTAGGTCTGGTTTACTTTCTTTAAGAATCTTTTACTTTGTAAAGTGCATATAAATTTCACTTTTTGGGTCTGAGAAACATAGACGAGAAAGTTAAAAACACGCGCCAGAAACAATCTTTCCATCGGTTTAAAATTTTAGAATAGAAGAAAGCTACTCAACCTCCGGTTCCATAACCGCACGCCACACTCCTGACGTGGCCGAACCCGGTTCTTGCCCACGTCACGGTTTATCAAACATCCCTCCTTCGAGTTGCTTCACTTTCCCTCCCGAGCTGCTTTCACTCTCCCTCTTCTCCCTTAGACGTCTCACTCGACGCAACGCATCTCCCTCTTCGACCCTCAAACGGCTGAACTCTCCCTCTTCTCCCTCTCGAACCTTAGACAGTTCTCTTTCACGCCTTCTTTCTCACCCGGATGCCATAACCCCAAAATCTCCTGAACCCTAGAAAAATTCAGCAACCTCTCCTCGGAACATCTAACTCGAAGCCCCTCACCCCAGCCTTTGATTTCCTCTTCTCCCTTGTCGGCCTCACCCCCAGCGCGATCTTCTCCCTCGACGGCCTCACCCCCAATGCTCTTTTCTCCCTTTTCTCCTTCTTCACCCTCACCCCCAGATCCTTAACGAACTCTCAAACGCGAACCCTCACCCATCACCCTGACGCCCCTCACCCTAGATCTCAGACCCAGACTCTTCTCCCTCACCCCTTACCCCAGCACCACAGAGAAACCCAGATGACGTAGAGAAACCCAGATTCCCAGATCTGCTTTTCACTTCACACAATAAACCACACAATAAGTAACATATTAAAATAAATAATAAAAAATATAATATCCATTCACATGTTGGCATAATTTATTCAGACAAAATGAATGCTAGCTGCTTACATAATTATCTTTGGTGATAGAATCAATCAACTCGTTGTGCGCATCGATGTGAGTAGAGCAGCATAGACATGAATGAGGAAGAGATTTTCAGGATCATCGTATTTCTAACAAAGCCAAAATAGTAAATTTAAAAAACCGTGTTAGTACTTAAATAAATAATATGATAAAAATGACTGAATTTTAATAACTAATTACATTTTATTGGCAAGGCGTTGGAATGACCATGAACCGGTGCGAAGGTACTAGATTGTCAAAGACGTTTTATTATATGCATTGATAGAACTTAAATGCTGCAAGAGAAATTAACAGTGTTAAATATAATTTATGAAACCAATATATAGTATATAAGTTGTTATAGGGGAAAAATCTAGAATACCTAATATTCTAGACATGGGAAAAGATCACAACACTTCTAATTATCTAACTTAATTTTTAGAAAAGGGGACTGAGCAGCCTCTTCCAACGTCTCAGATTTCTTGAAGTAGTCATGACATCGTCCCTTGTAATGCTAAAATAATGTAGCCATCAACTCATCCACAGTTCATACTTCCGCCAAAATTTAGGTCGAATTCATCCTAAGAAGTGAATTGCATAAAAAATATAGCCTCTTCATAACTTGTCTCCTCAATGATACAATAGCCTAACCGATCATCGTATAGTTCAAACCTACTCTATACAAATTAATGGTTGAATTCAAAACTTCACTTAAAGAACACCTCTCTGTTGTCTGGAAATACACTAAAAAGTATTTACGTACACATGTTTTTTTTTCTCTCTCTTGTACGTACAGAAATAGACAACTACCACAATACTACGTTTTGTTCAGAAAAATTTTGAAGACTTTTAAGAATGATAAAAAAAATTCACTCAAAAAACCATTCGGCAGAAAATTTAAACGATAGAATCATCAATAGAGGAGCGACGTCGCCCATGCACTAATGATATTAAAGGCTTCAAAAGAAAGTGACTGACGTACGTGAAAGAAACACTCCGTCACATAAAATCATTGAGTAACTGAAACTTAAAACACCCAATATAAAAAGATGAACGTTACTAGTTAATGAAAAAATAATGATAAAAGTAACGTCGATCTCCCAATTAATGGTCAAGCATAACATTTCTTTCAAAAAAAAATACCCTGTAGTTGTTATAGGATTTTGCTTAATATTTCTAAACACGTACGTACAAGTAGAATTTTTCTTAATGACTACTCTCAAATTCAAATGCCATGTGCGCACCATAATTAATGCACTTAAAAAAAAAAAAAACGTTACAAACAATATTTATTAAAAAATACCAACAGAATGCGATGTCAATTGCTGGGAGAATGCGATGTCAATTGAAAATGTACGTAAATTAATTAAGCTTAATTTTTATGTTATTGACGCGCGCCGGACTAAATTAAGATTATATTGTTGCCCCAACTATTTTATTTTTGGCATATTTGTGCTGATCAACTTTCTTATATTAAGGTAGTCCAACGATATTAATGTAAAATCTATCAAATCTGTATCATCAAATCCGTGTCAAATATTTCTCGTCAGTGAAACGAAGAAATTTTGTTTCAAAAGATGATAAGATCAAGGAGAAGAAAATAGAAGTAAATGACAAAATGCCCTTTTCATATCATTTCAATCCCGTTTCATTTTTCTTATACATCATAGTTACACATATATAGTACTCGTTCCCATTTTTTTTTTTCAATACATATTTTTCTAATGTAATTAGTACTCATGTTTTCTCCAGAAATATCCATAGTGATTAAATGATCTCATGAATATCTCATCTCATATATACATTATTATATAATAAAATAGACACGCTTGTAAATAATAGAATCTATAAGTACTTCACCTTAATTTTCTTTGACTCTTATAATTAAAATAACGCACCAGTAGTTTAGTTGCATGCAGCACGATCGATCGATAAAAGTTTAACATCTTAACTAATTAGTACCTGCAGGCTTGTGATCCAAGCTTATCATGTTGAACATTAATCTAATTAATTCAAATACAAATAGGAGTTCAATAAATGATCATCCACTAATTTATAATTAAAACTAAATAAATGAGAATAAAATTATCGAAAAGGAAAAAGATGAAGACATATTTTTGTCTCAAATATATAAGTTATAACTAGGGTTACCCTACCAATTACTATACTACATTGAATTTTCAGGCAGTACCCTTGTACGTACATTTACTCCATTAACATGATTATATGACAACAACATTAATAATTGCACACACTAAAGTTCCATACATAATTGAACATGGACCCAGAAAGCAAACGTATTCTTGATAGCAAACGACTTGGTTCAGACGCGC
Organism: Pterocarya stenoptera; assembly: GCA_003123785.1. Taxonomy (NCBI): domain Eukaryota; kingdom Viridiplantae; phylum Streptophyta; class Magnoliopsida; order Fagales; family Juglandaceae; genus Pterocarya; species Pterocarya stenoptera. Next base: position 14,299 of record QEOT01002684.1, read on the forward strand.
ATGCATGTCCTTTCTTCCTTCTCTATCTTTCTTCTTTATTATTCACTTTTCCAACCTTATCGGCTTGTCTCATCTTTATATAACAAGTACTACCCCACACGTACGCTAGGAAAACATAGAGAAAGACCACTTTTAAGCTTTGGAGACCTTGCTGGCGTCCGTAAACACATCTTCACACTTAACAGTATCAGAATCAAGACTTGGGTAGGTCATCCCTGTATTATTTGTAGTCAACCAGCTGGTTCCACTATCCGATTCCGACACGTGCCCGCTGAATATGTTATTGTATTGGCGAGTTTCAGTGGTATCGGAAACATGGAATGATAATACCTCCGTATAGGTTTCCTTGCCGTCGGGATTGACTTTCTCCTTCGCGGCGTCTGCTTCCTTCTGTCGTTGCAATGCAAAGCTAAGTTTATCCATAACATCGTTCATGGTGGGTCGTTGGCTCCCCTGATCACGCACGCAACTCTCTGCGATATCTACGTACACCTTGAAACACTCCGGAGCTATCTTGCCCATTAGATTCGGATCTATGATCTCACCCATGGTCCCCTTCTCAATGCATTTCCGAGCCCAGTTGGCCAAATTCCACTGCTCCTCCTCCAGTTTTGGATTCAGTGCTTTTCGGGCACATAATACCTCAAAGAGCACTACGCCAAACGAGTACACGTCTGATTTTTCCGTCAGTTGTCGACGCCTGGCGTAATCCGGATCCAAATACCCGAACGTGCCCTTTACCATGGTACTAACCGCCTTGTCATCTTGACCTTCTTTGGACAACCCGAAATCAGAAACCTTGGCCACACAATTCTCGTCCAGTAAAATGTTTGTCGTCTTCACGTCACGGTGGATGATGGGGTGCTTCACTCCCGTGTGCAGGTAGTTCAGACCACATGCCGCTCCGATGCAAATTTCTAGCCTTTGTATCCACGGGAGGGAATCCTTGTTCGTGTCGTAGAGGTGTTCTCGTAGTGTCCCATTGGACATGTAGTCGTAGACAAGGATCATCTCCCTCTCGTCGTTGGAGTATCCAATGAGAGAGACGAGGTGGACATGGCGAAGCTGAGAGAGCATCTCAATCTCCCTCCAAAACTCTTTGGCCCCTTGCTTTGACTCTGGGTTCAAACGCTTGATCGCCACAGTCATGGGGCCGTCGTCAACGAAACCCTTATATACCTTCCCAAAGCCACCGACGCCAATAACTAATCCTTCATCAAAGTCGTGGGTTGCTGTTTTGATTTCTTCAAGTGAGAATTGGCGGCATAGCTCTTCTGGCAGTGATGAGGCTTTTGTCCTCGTTGACTTTCCTTTGTTTTGGTTAGACCAGAACCAGCACTTCAATACTGGATAGTAAGAACCATAACGCTTAGATGTCCGCAGTTTCCAAACAACCACGCAACACGCTAGAGTGAGCAAGGCCAAGAATATGCCTACACCAGTTCCAATGGCAATGAATCTTGTTTTCCTTGAGTTGGATGTCGAAGCAGGTTGTTGAGCTGGAGGTGGAGAGGGCAGCAAAGTGGCAAGATTGGGTCCGGCTAGGTTGTTATCGCTGTCGCTCAGTTTGAACACTTCTACCCCATTTAAAATGGCATCGTAGATTGCATTGGTAGCTTTTCCCGGGTGTAGAGCAATAAAGAGTGTACTCTTATCCTGATCAACTCCCGTCTTTTGGATCATCACTACATAGTCCTGATACACAGGCGTATCCCTTCCTCCACTCCACATAATTACATCAGCGGTACCTTCGGCTGTCTTGTTGTCTATATAGATAATGAATGGCCTTTCGCCGGCCATCGTTATATTTGGCTCAATTTCGCAGAAATGAAGCCTGACCAGATAATTGAACCCCGGATCTACGGGTAAACCCCATGTCAAATTAGAAAGCAAGTTCCAAGTTATGTTTGGACCCATCGTGATTGCAGACCAATAAACTTCATCGGGGGCAGTGTAATTTGGTATTACTGAGTATTTGAGCTTCAAATTTGGCTGACGGGGGTTCGCGGCCTTGATCAACAAGTATGGGCTGCCTTGGGACCATTTTCTAAACATGCCAGTGTCTCCCTTCGGCGATATCGAGTTCCCACCCATATTTAGTCGAAGAATCATCTCGAGTGCCCTGCTGTTGTCTATAGAGAACGGAATATTTTGGCCAACGTAAGATGGGCTTGGATTTTCTGGACTGCTATAGTAGAGGTACGTTGGCATGGAGACGATCTCAATTCCATTAACAAAAGCAAAGAATCTGCTAGAAGCAGTACTTGGCGTTGGAATGAATGTTAAATTCAATTTTTGATCCTCTTCAACGTTGATGCAGAACTCTTTAGAAAGACTTTTTGAGCCCACCCCCAAGTAATTTGCAAGAATGGAAGCACTGAAGTTTCTAAGTAAGGTGAACTTACTGTTTGCTTCGACTGTAAAAAAGTCCAGAGATCCATCAAAACCAGAGTACGAATCTGCGTAAAAGTACAAACGAACAAATTTAGGACCGGAGGTGACAGGAAATACGTAGGTGAATTGGGAATAGGATAAACGGGCAGTCATGTAGGGGACAGAATCGACGGATGAGTCTTGGCTTTGGGCTTTAGAGGTAATAGATTTCTGGTTACGTTCTTCTATGGGAGCAAATTTGGAGGGCTCCATGTCTCCAATCCACATGCGGTCATCCATATCTGTTGAGTTGAAAGCATAGCCACAGTTGAGGGGAATATTATCAATGGCAATGTAACGAGGATCAGTAGAACTAGCGATTGAAATACGAGGGAGAAGGAAGAGTAAGAAGACGAGCAGAATAGGTTTGAGTATTGAGATGTTCCCCATGAGAGCAAGAGAAGAGCACACACAAACGGGCCGGAAAACAAAAGGGCAAGCTCCTTTATATTCTAACTGCATAAAGATGTATCACAGCGAACATTGTTGAATTATTCATGTACGTGCCAAGCAGCCGTACGCGCGTGCTTCGGAATTTCATACCAGCTTCCCCACCCAATTCGCTTTTTGTAAAAGTAGCATGGGTGACTTGACTTAATTTTTTTTGTAACGTGATGACCTTTTTGTCAAAAAGCAAACAAAAAACATATAAATTTAAAAAATATTATTATTTTATTCGAAAGTTAGTATCAAAGTACGTAATTTTGAAACGATTTTGTGCTAATTATTTTATTTTATTTTATTTTATTAGTGAAGTACGTATTTCTTCCCATCTATAATATCAGATACAAATTAATATCGGGATAATTAAATACCTTTTGAAGTAATATCACAGTTAAGAAATATTATAAACAGCCAGGAGACAAAATATAGTATTAATGGAAAAAATATTACCTGTAATGAGTCTAGCTTTAGAAAAAAGCTGCACATTTGTGTGCCTTTAGGAAATATTTGTTATTCCTCAAAATTAATATATGGTGATGAATCCGGAAAAAGTCAGCAAATCAAAAACAAAAGATAAGAAGCCAGCGAAGGGGAAACATATATATATATATGGACAATGGGTATAGACTAGAGCTAGGAACAGATCAAAAGGGATAGAAAATCGTGCTCCGAGTTCGGGACCCATACGATCGAACATAAAGAATGAGAGCAGCTCTTTGTGTCTTGAGTTGAATTAAATTTCGTTAATATGAGAGCATTATGTCGTGTATTTCTTCATAGAAACAAAGCAGATATTTCAACGTGCATGTAATAATTTACAGCACAGAGAATGTAAATAATACAATTAGAAGCTCATGCATATATATAATATTATTTTATATAGTAATTGTACAAATTAATTATGTAATTTTCATTCAACGGATCACCATTGACTATATATACATTCAAAATTATTTAATAAAATGTTAAAGATATCACTTAATATTAATCTTACTAATTTATATTTTTTGTATTAATTTTTCTGTAAAAAAAAGGAGGAAAAAATGTTCATGGATCAAATCGAACCAAATGGACCAACTAGACCGATAGCTAATGGTCCGGTCCAACAAGAATAATGGATCAAAATTTTCGGTCCTTGACATACCTTGGATTGGACCGGCTTGGACTGATTACAGTCTTAAATACCATCATGGGTTGGGCAGAGAAGGAGTGAGCATGAAAGACATTGAATGGGCCTTTTTTTCTGATTGGTGTAGGCTTTTTTTAACAAGTAAGGATTTGTTTCAATGCTAAGAATATTTCAGATGATCAGAGTTTATCTGGAATAGTAGTGTGTTAAGATGTTTGACTAGATTTTGTATAAGAATATGAGTCCCATTGAGATATGTTTATATATATGAAGTAAATTGAGAACTGGTTAAATTTTTATAGAAAGTTGAAAAAATAATAAGTTTTATCAATGATTGACTTGTTGTTGTAGTGATGGGATAATTATGAAAAGTTTAAAAAATAGTAGGTCCCATCAATGATTTGTCTTCTAAATAAATAGTGATGAAAACACATGACCCACTTGAGATCATTTCAGATGGACATACTTGTGTGCATTTGGATGTTGAGTATAGTCTAATGTATGAAACCACCTCAAATCACCTTAGCATCCAAATACAACTAATAATATTCTTGTAACTGGGTGGGTAAAGAAGAGTGATGATCAAAAGAACGAGGGTGTAGAGACCCAGGGTGCACCGCAAGAGTGTACACACACATATTTATATATATATATTTATATATATATATATATACCCACAAGAGTGTACACACACATTTATTTATATATATATATATGTATGTGTGTGTATGTTTAATGGAACAGTCATGTATACTGATCATAATTCAGCTTTTCAGGTTTGTGAAATTACAACTGCTTCCCTATTTGTTGATTAAATTTGGAAATTACACCAACCACTTTAATTAACAAAACCACTCAAATCAATGTTCTTGCTATTTTATTGATTAATTTATTCGCAAATTAGTAACCAAGCAAAAATACTTTCTAATTTCTAGTTCTAATATCTTTTTTTTACCCGTGATGATTGATCCATGCCATAGTACTCTCACTCCACATGGTGTGCTTTGCTTGACCATTGAGGTCTTCCATTATTGTCATTAGGTCAACTTTAATTTTACGAGTACGTACTATAATCTTTAAAAGTGGGTCAGGTTCGGTTTCTTCGGCACTCTCTTTGTAATATGTATTATGTCAATACAATTTATAATTGTTGTTATTTACTAATGTGTTTCATTATGTGTTTAAGTGATTGATGGGCACGTGTCACGATCTGGTCCCTTAAAGCATATAATGCAGTGTTAAAGAAACACATGATGTGATCACGTGTGGGCTTCTGAGAAGATATGTTGAGCCGTTGGATTACCACATGGTGACATCTGTTGTAGCATATATATACATCCTTACTTGTAACCCTAATGCAACTGATACTCATTTTGTACATATTGGCAAAATAGTGAAGTAGAGAGAACAGGGAGTGAGAAAGGGGTGATTCTAGGGTTTCTACGGTTTGCTCTTTGAGAGAAGAAATCAGTGCGATTTCTTGTGGTTTTCTGTGAGGGATTTGTAATACTAAGTACTGAGGCTTCTCTGTGAAGTATTGTTTCATCAATAAAGATCTCTGAGGCCCATTCCTGCCGTGGACGTAGACCATTAGGGTCGAACCACGTATATTGGTGTGTTCTTTCCTTTAATTGCTTTACAGTTTATTGCTTTATGATTCCTTTGATAAACTGTTATATTCTTGTTGGTTCAATCTTCATATTATTCAATCTTGTTAGGTATTTTGTAATCTGATCATATCTTGGGATACTGTTGGTTGCTGTCTATGAATAAAATCAATATCAAACTGTAATCTTGTGATTCTTGAATTTTCTGTTTAGAACTAAAACCTAAGAGTTTTGTATCAAACAAACAGAAACGTTTTTCTTAATAAAGAAACTAAAACATATTTTATAACTATAAAACAAAACGTTTTATAACAATTGGTATCTAGAGCCTAGGTTTCATGGAGACCATGAGGTTTGATATAGAGAAGTTCATTGGGGATACTGATTTTGGCTTATGGAGGATTAAGATGAGGGCACTGCTAGTCCAACATGGACTACATGATGCTCTCCTTGGTGAGAAACAGAAGGGCTCCTCCTCGAGAGAGGAAGAAAAGGGGACTATCCACAAGGGCATCCTCCAGAAGGCCCATAGTGCACTAATCCTCTCTCTTGGGGATAAAGTCTTGAGAGAGGTGGCTAGTGAGGACACTGCTGCAGGTATATGGCTAAGATTAGAAAATTTATACATGACTAAATCACTAGCAAACAGACTGCACAAGAAAACCAAACTGTATACTTTCAAGATGACTCCTGGGACTACAATAGGGCAGCACCTTGATGAGTTGAACAAAATTATTTTAGACTTAGCTAATATAGACATTAAGGTGGAGGATGAGGATCAAGCCATCCTCTTGATGAGTTCTTTGGACTCATCATATCTAAGCCTCAAAGAGACCATGATGTATGGTAGAGACTCCTTAACACTTGATGAAGTACAATCTGTACTTCATACTAGAGAACTACAAAATAGAGGGGATACTAAACAGAATCATGGGGAAGGGCTAACTGTCAGGGGTAGAACAGAAAAGAGAGAAAAGAGGGGCAAGAATGAAAACAAAAAATTCAGGTCTAAATCAAAGAGGAAATAGTTTAAATGTTTTCAATGTCATAAGGAATGACACTTTAAAAGGGATTGCCCTGATAGGAAGACAAATTTTGGGAATAAGACTAAAGAGGCAGGGATGCCTTTGTAGTTTTAGAAGGGTATGAGAGTGCTGAGGTACTTACAGTGAGTGAGGTTGACTCAAAAACAGAGTGGATAATGGACTCTGGTTGCTCTTTTCATATGTGTCCCGTTAGAGAGTGGTTTGAAACATTCTCTGAGTTAGATGGGGGAGTAGTAATCTTAGGAAACAACAAGTCCTGCAAATTCATGGGAATAGGGTCAATTAGACTTAAAATGCATGATGGAAATGAAAAAGTTTTGAGGGATGTCAGATTCATACCTGAATTAAAGAGAAATTTAATTTCTCTTCATATGCTTGATTTGGGAGGATATACCTTCAAATCTGAGGCAGGAGTTCTTAGAGTTACTAAAGGTTCCTTAGTGATTATGAAAGGGGTAATTAAAAATGGGTTGTATACTTTACTTGGAAAAACAGTTGTTGGGGAAGCATCTCCAACACAGAACATAGTAGAAAATAAAGTTGTACTATGGCATAGGAGACTTGGACATGTAAGTCAAGAGGGACTATTATAGCTACAAAAACAAGGACTACTAACTGACCAAGACCTAGGGAATTTACCTTTATGTGAAGATTGCATCTATGGAAAGGCAAAGAGGGTTAGTTTTAAATCAGCAACCCACAACACCAAACAAACCCTAGACTATGTCCATCCTGACCTATGGGGACCTGCTAGAGTGAATTCACATAGTGGAGGGAGTTATTTCCTCTCCTTAGTGGATGACTACTCTAGAAAGGTCTGGATATACATTCTAAAGAATAAGAGTGACACCTTTGAAAAATTCAAGGAGTGGAAGACTCTAGTGGAAAACCAAGTAGGTAGAAAACTCAAGATTCTAAGGACAAATAATGGCTTAGAGTTTCTGTCCAATGAATTTAATTTGTACTGTCAAAGAGAAGGAATTTCTAGGCATAAGACAGTGAGGGAAACACCACAACAGAATGGACTAGCTGAAAGGATGAATAGAACCATCTTAGAAATGGTAAGATGTATGCTGTCTAATTCAGGGCTGCCCAAAACCTTCTGGACAGAAGCTGCTACCACATCTGTTCACCTTATAAACAAATGTCCATCTTCAGCTATAGGATTTAAAACCCCTCATGAGTTATGGTCTAGGAAACCTCCCAGCTATGACTACCTAAGAGTTTTTGGGTGTATTGTCTATGCACATTAAAAAATTGATAAGCTGGAACCTAGGGCACTCAAGTGCATCTTTATAGGGTATCCTGAAGGTGTAAAAGGGTATAAACTTTGGGTAGAAGGACCTGGAAGGTATAAATGCATTGTGAGTAGGGATGTGACTTTTAATGAGTCACACATGGCTCGGGTACAGGAAGAAAAGGCAGACCATGAAACTGCCAAGTCCCCAAAGGGATCTCAGATTGAGGTGGAGCAAGTGAATGCCCAATCTGAACCTATAATTGGGGAAAGTAGTAACCCTGATGGAGAGGACACAGGGGACACTGATCAAGGTGGACCTAACTCCTATAAGCTAGCTAGAGATAGGCAAAGGAGAGTTATCAAACCACCTATAAGGTATGGGCAAGCATAACTTACAATGTTTGCCTTGACAGTGGCTTATGAGATAGTTTATCAGGAACCAAAAACTTATAAAGAAGCAGTAGTTAGTAAGGATTCCTCAAAATGGATTCTTGCCATGTATGAGGAAATGGAATCACTTAATAAGAATAAGACCTGGGTTTTAGTGCCTAAACCTAAAGGGGTTAAACTTGTAGGATCCAAATGGATCTATAAAATGAAGGATAGCATACCAGGGATAGAAGGGTCAAGGTATAAGGCTAGACTAGTAGCCAAAGGCTTTACACAGAGAGAAGGAATTGATTTCAATGAAATATTCTCTCATGTGGTTAAACATAGCTCAATTAGGCTACTGATTGCTTATACTGCCTTTGAAAATCTGCATCTAGAACAATTAGATGTTAAAAATGCTTTTTTGCATGGAGAACTTGAAGAAGAAATATACATGCAACCTCCTGAAGGTTTCACTAATGAAATTAAAGACAATCAAGTATGTCTTCTTAAAAGATCTTTATATGGTCTTAAACAATCACCTAAGCAGTGGTATAAAAGATTTGATACACATATGATTGACAATAATTTTAAAATGAGCTGCTATGATAGTTGTGTCTATTACAAGGAAGAAAAAGGAATATTTGTTTATCTCCTTTTGTATGTTGATGATATGTTGTTGACTTGTAAAGACATTGTTTTAATTGATCAAGTTAAGTGCATGCTGAAATCAGAGTTTGAAATGAAAGATTTGGGCCCTGCTAAGAAAATTTTGGGAATGGAAATTGAAAGGGACAGAAATACTAAAATACTATATTTGTCTCAGAAAAATTACATTTCTAAAACTCTTAAAAGGTTTGGTATGGAACATGTGAAGCCTGTTAACACACCCTTAGGTCAGCATTTTAAATTGTCTATAGGGCAGGCCCCTAAAACAGAATCTGACATTTACTTCATGCATCAAATTCTCTATGCTAGCATGGTAGGAAGTATAATGTATGCTATGGTCTGTTCTAGACCTGACCTAACATATGCTGTGAGTGTAGTTAGCAGATTTATGGGGAACCCTGGTAAGCCCCATTGGCAAGCTATTAAATGGGTATTGAGGTACCTTGGAGGCACTACCCACTTAGGTCTCTGTTTTGGGAAAAATGTAAAGAAAGGTTATGAACTAACTGGTTTTGTAGACTCTGACTTTGCTGGGAGTGTAGACACTAGGAAGTCATTAACTGGTTATATGTTTACTGCATTTGGGGGAGCCATTAGCTGGAAATCACATTTACAATATGTAGTAGCTTTGTCCACCACAGAAGCTGAATATATAGCATTGACAGAAGCCATTAAAGAGGCCATATGGTTAAAAGGCATTGCATGTGAGTTAAACATCTTTAATGGTAATATCACAGTACTCTGTGACAATCAAAGCACACTGCATTTAACCAAAAACTAAGTTTTTCATGAAAGGTCCAAACACATTAATGTGAGGCTTCATTTTGCTAGGGATGTTATAGAATCTAAAGTAGTAAGTGTGGAAAAGGTCTCTACTGAGGATAATCCCTCGAACATGATGACTAAGTCTGTTCCTTGGCCTAAGTTCAAACAACTTAGTTTGTATGGAGTCTAGAATCTGTCCTCATTAGGAGGACAATGCAGGAATGAGTCAATGATGAGAAAATATATATATATAACCTTGTGGCGAATAAATTGTTTTGCCAAGGTGGAGAATTTTAATATGTATTATGTCAATACAATTTATAATTGTTGTTATTTACTAATGTCTTTCATTCTGTGTTTAAGTGATTGATGGGCACGTGTCACGATCTGGTCCCTTAAAGCATATAATGCAGTGTTAAAGAAACACGTGATGTGATCACGTGTGGGCTTCTGCGAAGATATGCTGAGCCGTTGGATTACCACGTGGTGACATCTGTTGTAGCATATATATACATCCTTACTTGTAACCCTAATGCAACTGATACTCATTTTGTACATATCGGCAAAATAGTGAAGCAGAGAGAACAGAGAGTGAGAAAGGGGCGATTCTAGAGTTTGCTCTTTGAGAGAAGAAATCAGTGCGATTTCTTGTAGTTTTCTGTGAGGGATTTGTAACACTAAGTACTGAGGCTTCTCTGTGAAGTATTGTTTCATCAATAAAGATCTCTGAGGCCTATTCTTGCCGTAGACGTAGACCATTAGGGTCGAACCACGTATATCGGTGTGTTCTTTCCTTTATTTGCTTTACAGTTTATTGCTTTATGATTCCTTTGATAAACTGTTATATTCTTGTTGGTTCAATCTTCATATTATTCAATCTTGTTAGGTATTTTGTAATCTGATCATATCTTGGGATACTGTTGGTTACTATCTGTGAATAAAATTAATATCAAACTGTAATCTTGTGATTCTTGAATTTTCTGTTTGGAACTAAAACTTAAGAGTTTTGTATCAAACAAACAGAAACGTTTTTCTTAATAAAGAAACTAAAACCTATTTTATAACTATAAAACAGAACATTTTATAACACTCTTTTCTTCGTAATGTCTACCTTTTTTTAAAGCTAGGGTGGTACGAATAATTTAGTGCAGATATATATATATTTATATGAGTAGTTCTAGGGACACCGCTGCGGCTCCCGCTCGGTGTCCCGCTAATGTAAATTTTTATGTTTTTATTTTTTTCATTTTCAACATATATTTTTTTAATGTGTTTTCATATTTTTAAAAAATAAAAAAAAATCACATCTTTATTTATAATTATTTTCTTAATAAAAAAATAAAATAAATAAAATAAAAAAAAAAAAAAAAAAAATCCCAGCGGGAAGAGTAGAATTACTCTATATATATATCTATACTTATTATATAAGCGGCAATCGACGAGCTACAGTGAATAAACAGTAAATTTCCCGTTCCGTGTTTTCCATTCCGTGCGTGTTGTGCTGCCTTTTTTACCCTTTGATTTATTGCCTTTTGTTTCCGTGTATTGGGGGTCTTTTTAGTCTTTTACTTCTAACTATTTATGGAGCCGCTTCGGTCATTCCGCCCGCCTCTCCCATTTGGCTGTCTCTCATTTCGTCTCTCTCATTTCGCCCGTGTCTCTTCGCTGCTCTCTCTTTCGGTTGGCTTTTCTAGGTTTTCCGCTTCTTTGTCTTCTCCTTCTTTTTCGTCTTCTGCGTGTGGGTGTGGTTGATTGTTTCTCTTGGTGTGCTGTTGATTTTTATTTCGGCTTCTCTGGGAGTATCTTGGTTGCTGTTTTTGGTGGTGTTTCCGGAAAAGCCACGGCCTTTGCTCGGTTTGGGGATTTTTTGGAGGCTTTTCCTGTTCTTTCGTTTGGTTTGGGATGATGTTGTGCCTTAAAGTTTAGATCTTTTTTGTTATGGCTTAAAGTTGAGATTTTTTTTCCCTAATTTTTGAAGGGTCTGAACGACTTCCTCGAGTATCTGTTTGCTTTTTTTCCAGATTTCTTTTTGGTGATTTTGGTTGTTTCGTTTCGGTGCAAATGTTTGTCGTTTAAGAGATGCCATTTTTTTGGGGGTTTTCGAAAGGAATGAACCAGTTGCGCTTTGATTTTTCTTGTTTGGTTCTTTCAGGTGTTTTCCCGTGTGTTTTTGTGTGTTTTGTTGCTGTTTGGAAGTGTTTTTTTGGCTTGTTTCAAAGTTTAAAATTTCTCGCTATTTTCGTTTTGATCCCGTGGTCAATGATGTACTCCATTTTTCTGAAACCGATTGTATAAAATGGCATTTGGGTTGGCTTTCCGTGTAAACGGTCCATTTTTCCCGTGGTGTTATTGTGGTCATGATAGATGAGAGTTTCGATTTTTGTTGATATAGTTTATGTGATATCTGTCAATTTGTTTTGGTTTGTGATTTGTAGTTTATGTGATATTTCTGGATTTGTTACGATTTCTGTAAAATTTACATTTATTTTTTAATTTCCAGTTTCATTCGGTGGTCAATGATGAGCTGTTCATTTTTGGGTGCGGTTTGGGTTGCCTTTGTGTGTTTTTCTTCTGTTTTCCCGTGATGTTTTTGTGACAGTTAATCAAAGTTCTTGTCTTTGGTGGTGCGTTTTGGTGTTCTTTTGAAGGTGATATTTTTTTTTCCCCGGGGGGGGGGGGGGGGGGGGAGTTTTGCTGTTGTGTTTGTTCGGGTTGTTTTCCTGATCTTCTTCCTTGATTGTTTCCAGTAGAGCTTGATAAAAGTTTTTTTTTTTTTTTTGGTTTTCATCGTTATGCTGAATCATCTACTATAATTTTTCGTTTCAGTAGAAGTTTTCAGGGAATATGTAATTTTTATGTTTTTATGTTTCGCAAATGCAATAAAAAATCTATTTTTCTTTTTCTGGAATTTTAAATAAACGTTTTAATTCGGAAATTTCTTAGTTTTTTAGACAACTGTATTTGTTTAGATAACTGTTGTTCTGAACACTTTTTGATTTTTATAGTTTCTTCAATCTTACTTTTTATGCAGTGAACCTTTTCATTGTGTTTAAACTTTTTTGGTTTCATTAGCGGAGGTTTATTTTTTAACTTTGTTAGGTTTGAGTTTTATTTTTTTTAATACATATAGATAGATTTCTTTCCTGTTGTAATTTAATATTTTGCTTATATCATTTTTTTTTATTCTTTCTTTAGTTTAAGTTTTTATGCAGTGAAAATTTTGATGCTGTTTTATTTTTTTTGGTTTAATTATGCGAAGTTTATTTTTTTACTTTCTTAGCTTTAAGTTTTATTCCAATTGCAATTTAATATTTGGGTTCTATGATTTTTGTAGTAACTATCTGCTTCTTCAGCTATATCTATCTATATCTATACTTATTATATAAGCGGCAATCGACGAGCTACAGTGAATAAACAATAAATTTCTTGTTCTGTATCTGCAGCTATTATATGTGTTGTCTATATATACTATATACGTTACTTTTATTTTTATTTCCATCTATATCTATAGTTATGTATAGTTATTATATATTTCTATACATATATTTTATATGTATATATATAATCTGCCCAATCTTTTTTCCGTTTCCCGTGCATCCTGTCCTATATTTTCTGCCCTTCATTTCGTATTTGGTTCTGTTCTTGTAGTGCAACTTTTGTTTGAGATGCATGTGTCGGCCTTTGGTCAGTGCATTAATATATTCTTAAATGCATCTGTCAGTATTTTGATGGTCTCGATAATTGTATTTTCAACATTAATTTTGTTTGATATTCGTGTAGATATTTTTGGTTCTATTTTTCAGATTTTAATTTTAAAATATTCTACCAGATCTGTTTCATTAGTTGAAATAGTTAGTTCAGTTGGTTACTTTTTAACTTTTTTTTGTTTATTAATTGTGTTGTTCCTTTCTGGTTTTGCTGGTCCATTTGAGTTCCAATTTGAGCGTTCTATAGCCGCCGTTTTAATCAATGTTTAAATTTTGTGTGGGTCAGTTTGTCAGAGATTTTTTTTGTCCTTTTCTACAAAATTAAATTTTTAATGCAGTTAACTTTTCTGCAATTTGTTAACTTGAAAGGATGGCTTCACTATTCGGGTTTTTATCTTGTCCTTATATTGCAGACAATAGAAAAAGTTTAATAAATGCACTTTATCTTTTTTTTTGCATCAGTCTTTTCTTCATTTATTACTCTTTTTGGATATATCCTACCGAGGTCCTTACTTTATGTCTATATATATATATCTATATCTATTTATAATATCCTTCTGATTTGCATTTACAAACATAAACTCACTCTTCCATTAACTCTCTGTCTTCCATTCTCTTGGAGTTCTGAAATATTTTCCTTTTTCAGTGGTACTTCTGTTGTTAGTCCATTTGTGTTATTTTTTTTTGTGCGTTTTAAACATTCTGTTTCTTTGCCTTGTTCTTTTCTGCATGGTTGTTCTGTTTATGAAGGTGCTCATTTCGTGTACCTGTAGGTTTAGTCGTTAGGTTTATGATGTCAATCTTTTTGTCCTTTTACTGTGGTGTAGAGTTGATTTGTAAATGGTTGCGGCTGTGTTTTTTCAGTTCTATGCTTTAAATGGACAGCTTTAGTTCCCATGATTATCTTCCCTGTCGTTTTCATCGTTGGTATCTGAAACTGTGGCGTAGCTACATTCTTTTGTGATGTTGCTTCTGTCTGAGACCACCGGTTATTTGTTTTCATCTTTTATATTTAAAACCATGACATGGCTAAATTGTGTTGTCATGTTGGTTCTGTCTAAGACCACGGGTTGTTTCTGTTGTGTTTTTTATTTCTTTTATTTATGTGTTTGCATATTTTTTCCTTGATCTTATGGTTGAGTGTTGTAGTTGCATTATGATTTTTAACTAATTCTCTCATGTCTTTTTTATGGTCCTCAATGTTTATGGATGTTATTCTACATTTGCTCTGGTATATACGTGTGTTGGTTTGGTTTGGTTCTTGAATGTTGATTCTGACACTTCTTTAATTTTTTATGTGTTTTTAGCTCCTCTGATCTGTTTATGTTTGGTGCAGGCAACCTGGACTTACTGATTTCCTGGTCAGTTTAGTTAAGGTTTGTTTGTCTTAATAGTTATCTTCTTATGGATGTTTCTATGAATACGTCTTATTTTTCATTTGCTGTCTAAGGAGATGACGTCTTCTGTTAACTTAGGGTAGATGTTTTCATGTGAATATTTTGCTCTCGATATCTTTCATGATCTATGGTAAACAACATGTTTTGATTTAACTCTATATATATATAGATATGAATAATTCATAATTTCTTTTATTTTTGTTGTTCTATAAATTTCGGTTTAATATGAGGACAAGTTCAGAGTTTCTGTGTATCTAAGTGTTATTTTCTTCACATTGCTTGTACTTTTTGGTTTTTCAATGCTCTTTTATTTAACGGAATATGTTGTTGTCATAGTAGTACCTTGTTTTGAAATGCTTTTCAAATGTTAAAATCTGTTATATATTTTTTTAAAATTTTTTATCAGTAGTTGCATTTTGTAAATATATGTAAGTTAATTCTGTAGTTTCTGTTTGTTCTACAAACTTCTTACCTTTGTAAAATTTAGCGTTCCTCTTTTGTTCCTTCTTGTTTTATTTTTATAGATTTAATTTGTTGTAGTATAATCTGGACTTTTGATGCTTATCTCTACTTTTTGTTGAAACTTCTATGAAAATAGAAGATTATGGTTTAAGATTTGCCTTTGAATCTTATAAAAATTGTAATTATTTTGCTAGGGGTCAAATAAATAATGTCAGAAAAAATTATTTACACCTAATGATGTTGGGTTCATTAATAGATTAGCAGGCAATAGAAGAAATCAAACTAGCGGTCCTTTTTTTTTCCCCCTTTGATATTCTGTGCGACTGTTATATGTTAACTTTTTGTGTGATTGAAATGTTCAAAACTCTATTATAGAATATAAAAAATTGGCCGCTGGATTTGAAGTTTTCATCTATTTTGCTTTTCTGTCATTGATCTGCTAACTATTGGGAACAGTAAATAACATTTTAAACATTATATAATGTATACCTCAGCGATATGATTGCAATTTCTATAATCTTCTAATCATTATTTTTTTCACTTGACTAATTAATTTATTAGATGCCACAGAAATGCATAAAAAATCAAATTTCAGTTTTGCAATTTTCCAACAATCCAATTTTTCGTTTTCCAAATTGTATTTGTTGATTAAATATATCATATTTTCATCTTTATGGTCAGCTTCTATTGGTCCAAATCTTAACTGCAAATATATATGTAGTTATATATATATCTATGTGTACGATCGTTTTTTTATTAAAGTCTTATGAAAGTACAAAAAATGTTCTAGATATTATTTCCAACTTTTAATTTGATGATGATGATATTTTGTTCTCTGAATACACAAGAAATCAAAAGTTTTTCCCTTTTATATTATAATAATGCAAAAGATGGCATTATATTTATGAGAACTGAAGATATTTAGAATATTCTTCCATTTCAAGAATATATAAAATTTATTTTTGTTTTTTCGAGCTTGATCCTAAAGAAGCTTTTGTAGTGTATATTTTTAATGTTTAAATTTTTGAATAAATATGAACAAATTCTGTTTATTTGTATTTTTACATTCTTGCAATGGAGGAATGTTCTCAGTATTTTTTGTTACTCATCTATAATGGACTTTTAAGAATTGTTACTGCGGTGACAATTAAATCTATATGTTTATTTTCTGTTTACTTTTTATTGGGTTGCTTGCAAAAGCACTATCCTCCATCGACTATAGTATTGCTTGCATTGTTTTAGAACCGCAACACTAACATCAAATTTGCTTTTTTTTTTTCCTGTTAATTAGCAAATTTTTGGAATCTATTAAATATTTTACTGGCTAATAATATAATTTCATTTAAGGACTATATTAATAACCATTTTACAACAAATGATATCCTTCCACGAACAAAAAAATTATTCTATAGAACATTTCATGTGTACAAATTTTCTACTACGCTTTTCCAAAATTAGTATCGAACACTATTTGAAAAACATATATCAAATACGGCAAATTTAATTTTTCATTTTATATTCTCTTTGTTCAAATTTAAACAAAATTTATATAAGTTATGTGTTAGGCAAGTAATATCTATTCGCTACAATGTTTCATATATGTTACAACATTTCGTAAATGTTAATCAGTCTCTTATATTGGAATCTCTTCGGAAGCAAATAACTCTTTGGTACACCATATATACACAAAATAATAGTTAATAAATTAGTAAGAGCAAATTTTTCTCTAAAAGACTAAAATTTGAAGAATGATTTTGGACTTTTTATTTAAAAGTGGACGTCAAAATAGTGGAGATTTCGTTTATGGACCGTTCGGGCTATCAAATTCTTCCAAACCATAAGAAGTTAATTATTTATTTGTTCCATTCAACCACATTGTAATGTTTTCAATATACAATTCTTTAAAAGTGAATTCCTACCAAATAAAAGCCCTCAAAAGTTTTGTATTATAAAACCATTTCTTTTTAAAAGAAAGAATAGTTTAAGAATCTGTTATTAATAAAAACCAATCGAAACCCAAACGTACTAAGCGAAACAAATTTAAGCATGTTAACTAACGAAATGCCCCGCGATTTTTTTCCTTAATTGCCTTTTATCAGACTGTTTGAAGTCGGAAACGGCGCCTATGTGTTTTTTTATAACACAAATACATGAAATAAAATTAAAATTGAAACATTTCTAAACTTATATAATAGAAATTCATATTATTTCAAAAATACAATTATTTCAAAAATACAATTTTACACGATTCTTTTATGTTAAAATCAGATACACAAAAATGAAAAATTTTACAACATTTCCTTCAAAGAATCGTTAGTCTTTTATTGGGTTTTTTTCCTATTTAAAATTTATTATATTTTTAGACAATTTATTTGTGATAAAAATAATGTTATTAAATTTTGAATATTGTGTAATTTTATATAATATATAATATATATAAAATTATTTATATATTCTAATTTAAAATATTTTTCTTTTTACTTAAATTGAGCTACAAATAGAAAAAAAAAATTGAAAATAATTCTTGCGAACGAAAAAAAGTTTGATATTTAAAGAAAATTTGTTATATTCAAAATTTTTTCGGGGCTGTTTTTTTCAATGAAAGTTCAAAAGTTTAAATAATTTTAATTAACTTGAAAGAAAGTTTTAACTTTTTCTTTTAAGAATTTTTTTATCTAATTTTTTATTTATATATAGTTATTATATATATATTATAATTCTTTAAAAAAAAATTTAAAATCAATCATAATCAAGATATTTTTTTCGCCATTTTTTTATTTTGGAAAATCAAATTTTTTCTCAAATATTGACAATTATTATTTTTATCTTTTGTATGAAATTTAGGAATTATATTATCAGCAGAATCCAGAATTCAACGAAAATAGTCCGTTTTGGAGTGAAAAAATTGTAAGTATTTATTTATCTTATGTATTAGAAGTTATTTTTGATATTTAATGCATTTTTAGAATTCTATACTTTTTCTTCAGCTTCTTCTTTCTTGTGGAAGAAAATATTTGTTAGAGTTTTATGCTGATAAACAATTTCCCAACCTGTGATATGCTCTGCTAGCATAATGAGTGGTAAGATTTTATTTCTTGTGTATATCTTTTGTCAACAAAAAAAATTATATAAAAAGACTTTTTAAATTTAAAATTTTAAAATATTTGTTTTTGAAACTTCTCAAAAACAATCAGCAAAAAATATTTCATATAGAGACTTGCCAGAAGAAAAAAAGGTTCAGCTTCGGCAAAGAGCTAGAGAATTGTATGCTCAGAAAAAGGCTGCTAAAAGAAACATAATTGAACTTGGAAATTCAATGCCATTTGATGCTGATCAAATGATTATATCAGTTGATAGCATATCAGATGATCATGTTGAACCTATCGGTGACACTCAAAATTATATCGTTCAACAATCTCAAAGAAAAAGATCTCAAATTTCCCACAAAGATGTTGACGTTGTTGGAATGACTTCCTCACTAGAGGCAACGGTCTCTCCAAATGTTGATATCGTTGGGGCACATTCAGATGGATCTACACAACAAAATACTTTATTCGACTCCTCTACCAATTTGAATTGTTCTGTGGATTTGTTAAATCAAATATCAACATATGCACTGACAAAAACAGATCAGGTTTCTAAATATATTATAATTTAACAAATTTATCAAATCAACTTCTTTTTTATTATATCTTATTATATTCATTCCATTCAACAATAATTTTTATTTTAAAATAGGCTTTCTCTATTAATCAACTACAATCAACTCCTCAAAGAACTGCAGCAACATTTGTTTGTGGTAAGAATTCAAAATAAATTTTTTTTTTTTACATTCTATTTTACCATTATCTCTACTTTAACTATTGGTTTAAAAATAATTATTTATTTTATTCTAATTTTATTTACTCCATTATTCTTATTCTACCTCAACTTAATAGGTTCAAATCGCCGTTCTATTGCTGTGCATAGATAAATATTACGCAATATTTCACTGGAAGCTAATTATCTACCACATGTACCACACTGTAGACATTGTAAAGCAAAAAGATTCTTCCATGAGACAAACAGTTTTTGTTGTGCTGATGGGTCAATTTCTTTGGTTGCAAATGACGTTCCTGAGAACTTTATAATTTGTTTGTTTCAAACACTCCTGAATTTGAACATTTTCGAACTTATGTCCGAACATATAACAACAAATTTGCTTTTACATCTTTTGGAGTCAAGTTCGACAGAAATTTATGTCAAAGAAACAGAGGAATTTATACATTTCGAGCTCAAGGTCAGATCTATCACTATGTCTCTGATTTGGTGCCTTCAAATGGTCGACCTTCTAATTTGCAGCTATATTTCTATGACACCGAATATGAATTTGAAAATCGCATTCTGGATTCTGATAGAACAAATCCATCAATTATTGCTCTGCTCATGAATATTCTTTGTGTCAATCCATATTTTATATTTTTCCGATCTATTGGTGATTTTCCAAATTTAGAATATCAAAAAATTCGTATAAGATCAGATCCTGGTTTAGATCAACGGGTATTTAATGCCCCAACATCATCCGAAGTTGCAGCAATTTGGGTTGAAAACGATGATACTGAACAAATAACTCCTCGTGATATTTTTGTATTTAATCATGTTGGTGGAAGTCATATAGTTCAATATTATTTTGGATGCTACGATCCACTTCAATATCCCTTGTTATTCCCTTTCGGTGATGTCGGATGGCATCAAGGCATACGGAGGATCAACAAAAGAAATGCATCTGTATCTGCAAGTAACTGTATAGTTCAAACAATCAATCCTCATCAATCAATATCAGCAGAAGAATTACTTGGAAGAGAACAAGAAGGTTAAAAATTTTTCAGCTAAACATAACAACTAACCTTTCATATTGTTGCTGTTTTCTAAATTATTTCACCTCTTTTCTTTGTAGTGTTAAAGAAAAAAAGAAAAGATCCAATTGTTTCATGTCGTGAATATTATTGTTACAAGTTACAAATCAGAGAAAACTCCAAGTCTATCCTCTTACTATCTGGTCGTCTTCTTCAACAATTTCTTGTTGATATGTACGTTAAGATTGAAACATCAAGATTAGATTACTTTCGTACCAATCAACAACACATTCGATCTGAATTATATCAAGGCATTGTTGATAGCGTTAATCTTGGAGAAACAAATGCTTGTCAAGTTGGAAAGCGTCTGATTCTGCCTTCATCTTTTATTGGTGGTCCAAGAGATATGCAGAAAAGATACATGGAAGCAATGACTTTGGTTCAACAGTATGGCAAACCATATATCTTTTTAACTATCACATGTAATCCGAATTGGAAAGAAATTTCAAACGAGCTACAACCACATGAAGAAACTCAAAATCGGCCTGATTTAATTGCTCGAGTCTTTAGAGCCAAGTTGGAAGAGCTAAAACATCAACTATTCAAGCGAGAAATATTTGGAAAAGTTTCAGCATATGTCTATGTTATTGAACATCAAAAAAGAAGACTTCCACACGCACATTTTTTGATTATATTTCGTCAAGATTGGAAGTTATATGCACCAGAATCTTTTGATGAGATTGTTTCTGCTGAATTGCCTGATAAAGACAGAAATATGCATCTGTATACAGCTATTGTTAAATATATGGTACATGGACCGTGTGAAATTTTAAATCCAACAAATGTATGCATGAAAAAGAATGGTTGCTGCAAGATTAATTACCCAAAATGCTTTGTGCCAAACACAATTGTTGGAAATGATTCTTTTCCAATATATAAACGGTCAGACAATGGAATAACAGTCAAAGTTAGAGGGCATGATTTGGATAATCGTTGGGTTGTTCCATATAATCCTTATTTGCTTGCAATGTTTGACTGTCATATTAATGTTGAAGTTTGTTCTACAATCAAGGCGGTGAAGTACCTTTATAAATATATTTACAAAGGTCATGACTGTGTTGCTTTCAATTTGGTTTCTGAACAAACAAATCAACAAATTGATGAAATTGAACGGTTTCAATCAGCTCGATGGATTGCTCCGCCAGAAGCTATGTGGAGGATATTTTGGTTTATTGTCAATGAAGTTCATCCAGCAGTTTATAGTTTGCATCTACATCTTGAAAATCAACATCAAGTAGCTTTTCAAGCACATGAAAACCTAACCAATGTTCTGAATTCTGATTTTTCTGCAAAATCGATGTTAACAGAATTTTTCGCAACCAATCAAGTTGACAGAAATGCTAGAAAATTGTTGTATAAAGAGTTCCCTGAATTCTATGTTTGGAATCAACAACATAAGATGTGGACTATTCGAAAGAAACAAATTCTAATAGGTCGGATTGTTATAGCAAATCCTTTTGAAGGAGAAAAGTATTATCTATGGATATTATTAAATCATATAAGAGGTCCTTTGTCGTTTGATGATTTGAAAACAGTAAATGGCATTTTGGCTCCAACGTTTCCTGAAGCAGCTACCATGCATGGTTTATTGCAGAGAGATAATAGTTTAGAAGAATGCTTGTATGAAGCATCTCTTTATCAAATGCCCTTTAATTTAAGGAGGTTATTTGCAACAATTTTGGTTCATTGTAATCCTACCAATCCACGACATCTTTGGGAACGTTTTGAACAAGACATGTCAGCTGATTTCCAGTTAATTGAAGATTCTTTGTTGAATGTAAGAGCAGAAGTGTTGCACTCAATCTCAACAATACTTGAATCAATGGGTAGAGACATCAATTCATTTCATCTTGTGGACCATAACATCAATTTTGATCAGGATGAGTTCTTGTCTAGAGAAATTGACGATGAATTGGCTGTTCCAATCCCAGATGAACATATTCTTGCAGCAACAATGCTTAATGCTGAACAACGGAATATTTATAATTTTGTCTTGGAAAAAGTTTTCTCAAACGAAGCGGCTGCATTCTTTATTGATGGTCCTGGTGGAACGGGAAAAACATTCTTATATAATGCACTTCTTGCTACAGTGAGGTCAAGGCAATTAATAGCTCTTGCTACAGCTTCATCTGGTGTTGCAGCATCAATTTTACCTGGAGGTCGAATTGCACATTCACGATTTAAAATACCGTTAGATGTTAGCAAAAATGCAATATGTAGTGTTAGCAAACAAAGTGGACTTGCAAAATTGCTACAAAAGACAAAATTAATCATATGGGATGAAGCACCTATGTCAAAGAAAGAAGCCATAGAAGCAATGGATAGAATGTTAAAAGACATAAATGACTCAGAATTATCTTTTGGTGGAAAGGTTGTTATGTTTGGTGGAGATTTTCGGCAAATTCTGCCTGTCGTTCAAAAAGGCACAAAACAGCAACAAATTGATGCTACCTTGATTTCTTCCTACCTATGACCATTATTAACAAAGTTCCATTTAACTGAAAATATGCGTGCAAGATTAGATCCAAACTTCTCAAAGTATATATTAGAATTAGGCAATGGGATGCCACCAATTACAATTAATGAACATGTCAAAATTCCTGCAACTATGTTGATCCCATATGAAAATGATGCTGCTTCTCTGGATTGTTTGGTAGATGCTGTTTTTCATGATATTGGTGATTACTCAGTAAATATTTCAAATATGATGAATCGAGCTATATTGACACCAAAAAACAGTTATGTCGATGACATAAACAGTTTGTTGATTCAGAGATTTCCTGGAGAGCTAAAACGATATTACAGCTTTGATGAGTCAATTGTTGCATCTGAACAAGCAGTTATGGAAGACTTCTTGAATTCTCTAACACCAAATGGACTTCCTCCTCATGAATTATTACTGAAACAAAATTGTCCAATCATGTTGCTTAGAAATATCGACCCCTCAGAAGGACTATGCAATAGAACACGACTTATCTGTCGTAATTTTGATCGTAATGTCATTCATGCAGAAATTGCAGTTGGTCATCACAGTGGAAAGAAGGTCTTTATTCTGAGAATTCCATTTTTGCCAAATCCAGATGAAAATAATGGTTTCCCATTTAAACGGACTCAATTTCCTGTCAAATTAAGTTTTGCAATGACTATAAACAAATCACAAGGACAAACATTGGATTTTGTTGGAATATATTTACCCCATCCAGTTTTCTCGCATGGACAGTTATATGTGGCTTTATCAAGAGCTAAAAGTATTTCTACAATCAAAATTTTAATACGGCCGATCACAACTGAAGAGTCTGAAAATGATTGGACAAAAAATATTGAATACACAGAATTATTAACATTGGCATCTTCCGGTTGATATTATACAGGTAACCAAATATTAGATCTTAATTGCCTTTTTTTTTTCCCTATCTTAAATATTTTTTTTTAACCAATCAAAACAAATTATTTTCTTTCTTATTTTATCTTTTAATTATTTATATTTTCTATATTTTATACTCATGGATTTAATTTGTTTCTAACTTGCAGTTAGTAACATGCGGACTGTTTATACATCAGCCAAAGACATTTCTCCAACCACAAGAAATTGGAAAATTAAAATGCTTGTAGCTGAAAAATCTCCCAAACGAACTGGACGACAGTCGCCACTTAAATACCAAAATTTGACATTGATCGATCAAGAGGTACAACATTTATTTTTCTAAGAATATTTTTTCCCACAACAAAAAAAATTATTATATTTTTTTATTATATATATTTGCCCTTTTATACAATTATATTTTGTCACAAAAAAATAATTTCTATTTTTTACAAATATATTTTACAAATTTAATTTTTTTTATAAAACAAAATTCATTTAAAACTCATATAATATAACTATTAAAAAAAAAAACACTCACATTTTGTCTTATCATATAGGGAAATCGTGTTCAAGCGGTGATGTTTGGCACAGATGTTGATTCACGAGATGACTCCTTACAAATTTTCCGATCATACTATATTACAAATGCATACGTCAGGCCGTTGAATCCTAAATTCAAAGTTGAAGGTTATGAATATCAATGGATTCTCAACTCCAAAACGATCATTGAAGAAATACCAGAAAATGAAAGCCAAGTAGAAATACCAAAGTACAACTTCGTTTCTATAGAAGAATTGGATCCTTATAAAGATTCAATTGCAGAAATAAGTAATTTATTATTTTATTTTCAAATTTTGTCTTATTAATAAACTAATAATTTAAAATCTTATTGATCAGACCTTTTAGCAATTGCCATCCATATAAAGCCAAGTAAAGAGATAACATTAACAAGTGGACCAACTGCAATTCAGGAAATGTATGTTATAGACCAGAGGTAAAATAATTATTTTTCCTTATTATTACTAAATTATTTTATAATCTTTGTTTTATAAATTTCTTATTAACTATTTTATTTTTTATGTCATAGTTTCAATCCTATTTGTCTGACCATGTGGGGCCGCTTTGTTCAAGACGAATGTCAAAAAATTTCAGAGATAATTGAAACAAAACCAATTATACTTGCAACAAAGCTGAAAGTTCGTTCTTACAATGGTATTTTTAACAATTATTTTTCTTACATTCCTTTTTAAATCGTAAAATTCCTGACTAATATTTATTTATATTTATAATGCAGGATTATCTCTTTCATCGCGGCCAACAAGCGTATTTACAATTAATCCAGTTCTTCCAGATGCAGAACCATTACAAAGATGGTATTTCATATTTAAACAATTATTAACTAATATTTTTCTTATTTACATATATTACAAATTTAAATTTTTATTTCTACGTTTTAAAATTGCATTTTATTTTTAAGGGCGGCCATTAATGATTCAAGACTTGAAGTTATTATTGCAAAATCTTTGAAGTATCCATCTGCGTCTTTATCATCAGTTGGTGTTCGAGAAATAACACAAAATTCTGATGTTGCTGCATTATTAAAAACTTTACAACCAATGGAGGTAAAATATTTTTCTTAATACCATCTTTAAATTTTTGTTTATTGTTACTGCATAAATCATTGTTCTTAATATAATACAGAAAGCAAAATTCTGGATCAAAGCAAGGATAAACATTATCAACTTGCGTCAAATATTCTTTTATATGTCATGCCTCAATTGTAACAAAGGAACTGGTCATGACCAAAACGAAACATTTCTTTGTTATCACTGCAAGCACCAGAGTATTGCTCAACCACGGTATATATTTAAATTTAATAAACTCTCATAATTTATTCCAAATATTCTTTCTATCTAATTTTTAGCAATTCTAACAAAAAAAAAAAAAAAAATTCATTGTTTATAGTTGTCGAGCATATGTTGAACTTGATGATGGGACAGGAAAATTACCTGCAGTTATGTTTGGAGAACTTGCAGAGGAGGCATTAGGTCATTCAGCAATCGATTTTATGAATCATGCTGCAGAGGTAACTTTTTTCATTTTCATTATTTTTTCATTTTCAACAAAAAATAATTATACATATTTTAAAATATGTATTACCTTCTATATAAAATAATTCAACCACATACTACAACAAAAAAAAAATTTAACCAACATTTTTTATTTGCATATTTTTTAATTCAACTATATATTATAATATTAAAAAACACAAATCATTTTTCAGTTCATATATTTTTTTTTATATAAATTATATATATCTCTATTCGTCATTTAATTTCACTAAATATTTAATATACAGGAAAATTTAACTTTCATAGAAAATATGGCATCAGAAGCTTCAGAAAAGTAGTGGATGATTCAACTTGTTGCAGATCCAATCATGTTCAACCAACAACAACACAAAAACTTCAATGTTGTTTCAATTGGGCCTGTCCAATATGGTCCAGAACTGCAATGATTAACAACAAAAAGACAAGTTTATAACTTATTTTAATATTCAACTTTATGTAATATTTTGCTGAACAAATTTTTGTAAAAAAACTAAAGAACCCAACTAGGCAAACGTGCATCGCACGTTGGCCCTCGACTAGTATATATATATGTTTAACTTCTCTGGATCTGAGAAACACAGACAAAGAAGTGTGATGCCACGCGCCATAAACGAACAGAACTTGACCCCGTTAATTAATTAGCTCCACAATTATCTCCATGGCCCTTTTGGTTTTTTTTGCAACTTCGTGTGTGTGTGTGATCAATGCATATCAACATGGTCTGACTGGTGTGATCGATAAAGTCTACATCATGCATGATTGAAGCATATTATTTTATATATAGTTTTAATTAAAGTTATATACGTGTAACCTTTATAATTGTTGTGGAAATTGTAGTTTATTCTCCAGCAAAATTAGACATACACATCGATTCAAACCTACGAACATAACTGGGAGTAGTCTGGTAATATTCCGGCCAATCCTTAAAGAAAACAACAACAAAAGGATTTTTAAAAAAAACACACATAAGCATAGGATCATATTATAGAATAACGAAGTTTACAGCTGATCAAAGACGCGCATTGCCACGATTCAAGATCACCTTCCTGGTCTGCAGCGTTTGAAGATATTCTTCACGACACAAAGGTGATGCTCGTTCTTTATCTTGGAGATACATACATCATAAGGGTCTCCAGAATGCCCACAAGCAATGGCTGGTTCTCCAGGTACGTCGGTTTTGGGCCTTGGATAGTGAATGGCAAGCATCCGGCTTACGTAAGGATTCATCAGCAACTCCAACTCCAATTCCTCCTCGAACAGGCATTCATCGAGGCGGCCAATGCATCGGAAACTGCTGTTGCTCTTCACAATGACAGAAGCACTGCAACAATATGCGTTGAGGAGTATGATAAGCATCACGAGGAATGCCAGATCAGGATGCCTCCTCCCCGATCCCACCTTCGTCTTATACGTGACGACCACCCATTTCAGTATTCCTTAATTTCTACTGATCACTCCTACTAGCTGATGATCAGAGCTCCCTTCACAAATCACTCGCATGCATGCATCATGTCTGTTAAGGGTACTAGCTATACTTATAATAGCGTGTAAAGAATATCAGCCTTAACCAAAAGAAGGATAGATCCCTATAGAGTATAGTGCGCCACTAGAGCATGCTTGTTGTTTAATGGGAAAAATTATACCGACAGCACCCTTATTAAAGTTTTGGGACCCTGAGATTACACCACTATATTCGATCTTGTTTATAATTAAAATATATAGACCCTAACTTCGCAGATTTAAAAGATATGTTGTGAGGCCAACCTCGCACCATATACAAGTAAATTAGAAGTAATTAATGTTAGATACATTTTAAAATATTGTATAAGTCTTGTATATATATTTTTTTAAAATTGCCGAATTTGCTATTAAAAAAATAATTTGTTCATATAAATTTCAAATTTATTCATATTTTTTAAATGGAATATGCGAGACTTATATCTCCTACGGAAATTATAATATCTTACTTCCTACAGAGATTATCCAATGATTGTGACCTCTTTCCAAACGAAAACGTCTTATGCTATATATGGTTAGGTGCAATATGTCTGATGTCATCTACTCTCTCTAAATGCAAATGTCGTATCATGTTATGACAAGTTGTGGTTAATAAATTATGCGAAAACTGTAATGATTTTTATCCTTGTTCATTTTTTTTTAAATGTTTGCCAATTTGAACTTGCAATTGAAACGAAATTCAAAGTTTGATTAATCTACTAATTTTAGCTGTACAAGTGAACCATCTTTTTGTTTTAAAAAAGGTTGACCATATAATATGTTCTCTGAATTTCTCTCTGATCCTTTATCTCTTTATTTCTTAGCAAAGCATTATTCAATAGCAAAGCTGAGGTAGCTTGTCGAATATAAGACGCTCTCCGGTGGCTCCTTTTGGGGCTGGCCGTGCCGCGTATAAACAAGTATGAACAAAACTAGTAAAATGAGATCACTGATTAGCTTCCACCTATCCATTCACTACAAGAAAATCGGATTTTTGGGATCATTTAATTGCAGCGAAAATACCATTTATGATCAAAACAGATTCATTTTAACTGTAAATAATCATTTTGTTGGAATTAACTAGCTACAAATAAATAGTTTTCTTGTAGTGATTAATTAATAGTATAAACGACAAGATCATACAAACAATGCTATTTTTAATATTGATAAAATCAAGAAAATCATGATTTGTCAAGATCATCTTGTAAATATTACTGTTTAATAATGAAAAGATCAAGATGATTACTTGTTTGAGATTAGATGAATTCACCAAATCATTCGAGGACGAATCATGTACAGGCCTGTGGCTAGTGATCATCAGGGCAGGAAAAAAAGCAAAAGAGGAAAGAGGAAAAGTTAAAAAAATAAAAATAAAAAAATGATCTGCAAAATATGAAAAATAAGTTAGTGGGCTTGAGCTTCAATGTTTTACATGATTCATGCTAGTTGCATTGCGTAGTATTTTATTATTAATTGATAGCATATATTATTTTATATTTTATATGGTCAATAATAATAAATTAGATGAAAATTATATTTTTACAGTAAATTTCCGTTAGATTTAATGCTGCTGGTAAACTGAATAGGGGATTGGAAAGTTTTGAAAGTTCGAGGATCCATTTTGATGTAATTAGTAGTTTCGAAAGCATATTATGAATTGAGTGAAAGTTCAAGTGGACAAAATGTAATTAACCCATTAAATTATCTCATGTGAATGGTGGGTAGTATAGAGATCTTAGAATAGCATTTCTCAAAGATTGAATCTATCTCTTCCCATCAGCTTAATCTTTTCGGACAAGTGGTGATTTCATATGGTATCAAAATATAGTTCTGAAATTCAAATCATGACTCTACACTTCACTCATTTAGTTAAATATTCCACATGTTGAACCGAACTATTAAGGACAAGTTTGGCCCATGCACGAGGGAGAGTGTTAAGACAAATATAACACATTAAGGGCATGTTTGGATAATAATGAGATGATATGAAAATTCTATGAATAGTAGTGAAATGATTTGTGAATAGTAGCAAAATGGTTTGAGTTAAGATATTTTATTGGATTTTGAAAAATGAGAGAAAAGAATTGAATAAAAATATTATAAAGTTAAAAAATTGTTTGAATATAATTTTTTATATTTTTATATTTTGAAAATTGAAAATATTGTATTGTTTTTTGTGTTTTGTTTGAAAATTTAGAAAAGCTGTAATAATCAAATAATGATTAGATGAAAAAGTTGAAGATTTGAAATTGAAAAGTATTTTTTGTTTGAGTAATATTTGGGAAGGAAATTATGAGAAACTTTGAGATGAGATGAGATTAGAGGTAACAATATGTGACACGACCCGTAAACCCAACACGAATACGACATGAAATTAGTGGGTTTGTGTTTGACATAAATAGGTTGAGTAAAAAAATATTGACCCGTTAAGACACGATTAATAAACGGGTCAACCCACTTAACCCAAAATCAACCCACAATAATCTGTTTAAATTTGATTTCAAAATTATAATTTTGTTATTGTTGGGTTGTAATATTAGTATTTCTCAATATGCTTATGTTTTTATTATTAGGATTACAATTCTAGACCTATGCTCATATTCGTTATTTAGAGTCTCTAATATTGATTTTATTATAGATTAAAATTTGAAAAATATTAATATTTTTTATTAGTATGTAGTCTTTTTGTTTTTCTTTAGATATAGTGGCTACTAATAAATATAAATTTTAACTTTTATGTAAAATTATGTAATGAATTCAAATGGGTTATACATGTTAATTCGATCCATTTACATGAAACGAGTTAAAATGAGTCATGTCGTGTCGATCTATTTATAATTAATTATTAAACGAGTCAATACGAGTGATACGACATAATTCATTATTTAAATAGATCGGGTTAGAATTTGAAGGTTTAACTCGTTTAGTTTAACGGATTGGATTTGGATTAACATATATATAGTCGAATGTCCATGACTTCACACAACACGAACACGACCCACAAACACAAACACAAATTGACACCCCTAGATGAGATGTTTTCAACTCATTTCACTTCTCAAACATGGCCTAAATCAAATCTTCCTCTCAGTTTAAAATTTTAGAATAAATTGTGATTTCACGTAAAAGAAATGAGTTATATCTAAATTCGGAAGCCGCCGTATTTTTTTGTTAGCTTTTATTAATAAATGGATAAAATTATTATTTGTTTCAATCAAGTATTTATTTTGAAGAGTATGAAGAATAACTTATGTAACTATCGTTATCTCACATAATTAATTAAATGTGAAGTAGACAAAATACTTTGTACATAAAAAATCATCCTCGATAATATTATAACATTATCTGGAAATGAAAGGCAGAGATTGATGATCAGCGTCAGTTTGCCATGAATGCATGTACCGGAGAAATTAAGGGCATATTTGGATAATGCGATGAGATGAAATAATTTTAGATAAAAATTGAATAAAATATTTTTAGAATAAAATATTTTAATATTATTTTATTATGAGATTTAAAATTTTGAATTGTTTATTATAGTTTATATTAGAATTTAAAAAAATTATAATAATAAAATGAGAAGAAACATTGAATCCAAACGAGTCCCTATCCATTATCAAGTAGTTTGCCATTTATATTCTCTGGACCCGCAGGGCTCGAGTCCCATATCGCATGGAAATCCTTGCCCTTCCAATTTTATCCATGAAAGTTATTCATCTATGACCAACTTTAGCTTTAGAAGTGGGTCATATTTGTTATCTTAATTCTTTTCTTTTTTTTTTCTTTTTTTTCTTTATTCCTCACGAGCAATTAAGCCTCGTTTGTTTTCAGAGATGAGATGAGATGAGTTTGAAAAAGTTAAAGTGTTTATTTTATTTTGTATTGAAATTTGAAAAAATTGTAATGATTAGGTGAGAGAATATGAGATGAATTTGAAAAAGTTAAATTGTTTATTTTATTTTGTATTGAAATTTAAAAAAATATAATGATGAAATTGAGATGAGATGAAATGAGATGAGATGAGATGAAAGTTATTCATCTATGACCAACTTTATCTTTAGACACGGTCACATTTGTTATCTTAATTCTTTTCTTTTCTCCTCTTTATTCCTCATGAGCAATTAAAAGCAGTGGTAGCTTGTTTGTAAAGCGTCTGACGATATTGTCGGTGGCCCCTAATTAATTATTAAAATATTATTCACTCAAAATACAACCTCATTCAATAGTAACTTTTAAGTACTAAACAAGCACAACATTCGGTTCTCAACTTCTTTAAATTTGGTCTCTGTAATATAAATAATTATATTTATATTTTTTTATTAATTTAAAATTTTAAAATAAGTTATGATTTCATATAATAATATCAGAATATGATTTCACGTGATGCATGCATATATGCCATGCATGCACTCACATCGTACACTAGTATTCTTTGCTTGACCATAATGCATGTCATGGTCTTCCAATATTGTCTTTATTTTTCTGATCAAGAATTGGGTTCTTTTGTACTGATCTCCTACAATTATTGATGTTGGATTTTTCAACTAAAGCAAGAAGTAGTAGTGATGTTCACGAAAAGGTAATCCATTAGTGATTTATATCAACTCTAATCTTTATAAGTGGGTCTAGTTTCTGAAGTACCTGTACTCCCCACCACCACCTGCATGAGTTTGATAGATCATCATAGACAATAAAGGGCGGCGGGGAAAATGATCAATAATTGAAGCAGTGGGCACGAGCTTCAATGTTTCACGTGATGCATGCAAATCTGCCACTCACATCCGGCACTAGTGTTCTTTGGTTGACCATAATTCATGTCATGGGTCTAGTTTCTGAAGTACTCCCCACCACCTTTATTCGGCGACATCTTTACTTTTTTTAAAGTTGCCTGCATGAGTTTGATAGATCATCATAGACAATAAAGGATACATGAAAAATAATAAAGACACGTACAATTCTTGATAATTGCTACTCTATTTCGAATTGAGGACACATTTATAAAATAATATTATTCAAGATTTTCTCTCTCCGTTTCAACAACCCAATGTTCAAAAATCATTAAAATCTTTAAATTTCATTGAAATATTCCATAACTAAACATGGTCGCATCACTTTCATCAATAAAAATATGGAACTTTGGGCCCGGTAAGGCAATTAATAGTCTTGGTTATTGGATATAGGTGGTGCCAGCCCAATCGTGGAGTTGTGCTACTAATCCCCCATTGTTATAAAGCATGGACTAAAAACATGCAAAAGTGGAAAATTATTATATTTTGAAATCCACGAAAATATCGAGCTGAGTTTGGATTTTTCCAAGCTCATTCCGTTAGGTAATGAACTTTAAACATTGCATGGCTCTGTTTTGATTTGTTTAGTTAATGACCCAACTCAAGCAAACATTAAACCAAACGCAAAATTGTTGACAAGCCGTTCGGTTTGGGTTTTTAGCCTATTTATGAGGTCTGATCCAGCTACCTCAGGGCCTGCCGTAGCCCGGGTTTACAATGGTCTTAGTTCTAGGCCCATCTTGAGAATCGGATGGAAATATGATTGAACTATATTTGCCATGAGTCCGGCCCAAAGTAACTGTTCTGATTAGTGATGGCAATAATTTTGTAACAGCATCCATAAGAAACATACTTGGATTTTAAGTGGATTACAGGAAATCGAAGATAATATTTTTTTTTTAATTGAATAAGGAGGTTTTGCTTTCTCTCTTCTGGTTTTTTTATCTTTCTTTATGGGTCATGTGTCGGAGGGTCATGGTTGTTCATGTGTGGAGGTTTTGCTACCATGCATAGCCATATCAAGAACTTGGTTACATTCAATTTCTGTATTCATTGACGACAATTTTTGTTTTTCTTTTATTTCCCCAATGTCTTTGGGTACACTATTTCATGAATTCTTTTCTATTGACGTTGGTTGATTGAACTTACATGGTTTGGTTGTTTGCTGCATGCGTAGGAAGAAGTTATTCTGAAATTCTTGCGCTTTAGTTTGTTTTTAGCTTGCTCTTTATATTCATTCATTGTGTTTCTCTCGTTCAAATTCTTATTCCCATGCTTTGTGTACGGGTGTACATACCTCTATTTAGTAGGCCTTGATGAGTCTGCTTATTTTGAAGAGGATAATTATGAGTCTTTAATTGAGAGAAGATTATTAAGGTCCTTTTTAATTCGTCCTGAAAAAAGAGAGACTTCGCTTTGGTTCATGTAGGCAAAGAAGAAAGCAAACGAAGACCAATCCGCTGATGGACTTTTGACAGACCTTGAGCACGGGGATGCAGTAGAGGTGATGGCTATTCATACTACTAAGCCTACAGTTCTATTTGCCTCTGATTCAAAGCATTTTTTGGCAAAAAATTATGGTTGTGTTTTGGCAAATGCAGGCAGCGAATGTTTGATTCTGCAGAGTATTATCACTGGTAAATGGGGAAGTTTTTTATGCATTCTGATTTTGTAGAAATGAGTTAAAATATGTCTTAAGTTGTTGAAATCCTGTTGTTTTACAGGCAAAGCCCGATGCAGGGAAGCTAGTTGTTGCCACCATTGCGTGTTGATCGCATCCACATCAACTCATCAAGTATTCTGATTGTATGTTGACTTGCCTATTGGTGGCCATGCGTGGTCTATCTTTCTCCTGTTTTTATCTTCTCCCCTTAGTTAGCATCTAACACGAATATAGGGAATGGCATATAATGAATGATTGTAAGAATGGTATGTAGTGAATGGATTGTTATCTTAACTGCCAAGTACCTTTTAGGATTGCTGCTGGCTCAACATGCCAAGCATCTTTTAGAATTGCTGTTTGCTCACCAGCGCTGATCAGTGTGCTATTGGAACTTTATGCTCTATTGTCAAAATCTTTAACTCCACCAAGAGAAAGCTTTCTAGTCAAAATCTTTTTCTTTCATGCAGGGCATCATTTGAAGATAGCCCTCTGTTGCTCTTTTTCATCAATCTCTTTTTTCTGACAAGTAACATCCGACTTTTTTTCAAATACGCTCTTATGACATATCAAAAGCTACAATGAAAACTACACACTCCAAGTTCATTTGGATCTCCACTGACTGAACTTCTCATTTTCCCCAATTTATGTCTGAACATATAGTTAGCAATTATACTCAATGCAGTATGGGGAATCTTGCTTCTCTTTTTAAATGACCTTAATGTCTGATGCATCATGAATGTGGTTTTCAATGAGATGATTGTGAGATTTTCGATAATGGATCACCTAGATTTTTTTGTGGAATTGCCCAAACACCAGTCTAGTTTGTTAGTACTGGCCTAGGAGTTTCAACAGGATATTGCTCTGTTTTTTCCCGGATTAGGGCTTCTGATTTTTTTTTATAACAAAAACTCTACTTTCACCCGGGACGCGTACCCCCCGCGTACCCGGATTCCACATCCGCATTAGTTAAACGGTGCGTTTGCACCTTCTCTCTTTCCCTCGTAATCCGTTCTCTCTTCACGCTCTATTCTCTTCTCTCTTTGCGCTGGAAGTTTGGAAAGTTCTCCCTCTTCGCTCCCTCTTGTCTTTGTTTTCCTGGAAATTTCTTGAATTCTTGATTTTCCTAGTTCCTGTCGTCCCAAGGTTCCTAATAGTTCTTGAGTCCCCACGCCCTTAAGACAGAGAGAGTGACCTCCTTCGACTTTGATGTTTGAAGGAAACTCAGAGGCCAAAGCGAAGCTTGGAGAAGTACAACTGTAGTTTCATTTTTATATAGCTGTGTTGTTTCCGTAAAGAAATCATTTTTATCGCTATTGTTCCTCTTCGACTTTCGCTTTTCACAGATCAATAGGTCTCTCTCTCGCTCTCTCTCTCCTGCTTTTGTTCTTTATCACATTGTTTTTTATCTAAATCTCTAAATTATGTGACAACTATGTCTTTCCTGGATTTTTTTGGTAAAATATGATTTTGCTCATTCAATCTGTTATCTATGATATATATTGCGGTTTTGGTTATTCGATCTGTACGTGTAGCTGGCATCTATGGTTTTTTTTGGATTTGATGAATTTTAGAAGCCCCTAATCTGTACGAAGATTTTTTTTTTCTTTCTGTTAGAAAATTAATTCATTGAGTTATGGCTAGTCTTTTAATCTTGAGGCTCTAGTGGTGATAGTTTTGGTTTTGATGTCCTGTTTGGCTGCCGAGAAAGTGGAAGAAAATGAAAAGAAAATTTTGTTTTTTTATTTGTAAAAATAGAATTTTTTCTTCTAGTATGTTACCTAAAATTTTTTGATGAGAATATCTTTTATTAAACTAAAATTTTGTTTAGATTCTTCTGGATTCTTATATTTTGTTGCAGCAACTGAAATAAAATGCATGAGCTATATGGGCATTTGGCCAAGGAATGAGGACGATGAAGTGAGATGCAAAATATCAGGGATGAGTTTGGCACTCTGGGTTTCTGAAAAAATCAAGTCTTTCTTCTTCTCCTTCTTCTTTCTTTTTTTTTTCTTTTTTTTATATATTTAATAATAATATAAAGATGATGTGGCATGCCGATTCCACAACAGGTACCCAACGGCGGGTACCTGTAGCAGAATTGTTTTTTATAATGATAGTCTCAGTTACCAAGTGATGATAATCATTGGTACTTCCTTTTGCAACCGGATAGTTGCATGTTTTAGTGAAAGCTTTTGCTCTAACTCCATTTTCTGATTAGCTGAAAGAGATAGTTCCACGTAGAATTTGGATCAAAAGGTTATAGAAAGTAAATTTCAGCATATGACTCAGTTTTCATTTTTCGATGAGCATGTAACTCCATTCCCTCAGTTTCATTTCATTTCCTTTTTTTTTTTCTAAAAAATATTATGAATCTTGTTGTGCAGCCAAAATATAGTGGTATCATAATAGACATTGTATCAAGAGAAATCAGAACTCCTGAACAGCAGTCACAAGCTCTGGATGCTATCAAGGACACCATATTGGATATTGTGCTTATAGTGGTCATTGGGTATGATACTCTCAAATTTACAGAAAGGAGAAAAAATAATTTCTAGTAACGATAAGTTGAAGGAATGTGTGTGCATGTGTGTGTGAGTGTCATCAATAAAATCCTTGTTTTACTGATAAAAAAATGTACAATGTCCAATAAGTTGAAGGATTTTTCTAGAACAGAAGAAAAATAAAATCTCCATAACTTTCCTCGCCCCGTATTGCTGGCTCGAGGAGTTGTCGTGGACGCTCAATCCGAGCGGTCAATCTTCGAGCCTACTGCTGAAATCATTCCCACGATCGAGGTTGTCTCAAATGGTGATGAAGTTCGGGCCGAGGAGGCAACGACAGGCACTCCTTTGCCAGAAGTAGCCATTGTGCCTGCAACCCCCGACGAGGAGGTTATCGATGAGGTCTCGGCGGACTTTCGGCAGGAAGCTTCTACGAGCTGTGCCGACAGCATCCGCAAGATAGATGGCAGGCTCAAGAGGTTGTTCCCTAGGGTAAGATTTCCACTTGCAAACACACCAGGCTTCTTGTTCGTTTCCTTTTTTTTTTTTTTTTTTGACTTAGACTTTTGTGGCAAGGATTGGAGTGTTTGGTGGCTTTTATTGTGGATGGTCGAGAGGAGTTTGCGAGCGAAAACAAAGCGCTTCGTTCGCTTGTCCAACTGGTCTTGCGTTGCGCCACGGATGAGCTTAAGAAGAGAGAAGAAGCTGAGGAGGTCCCAAGACGAGGTTGGCACTCTTCACCTCGAGGTCGCGCTCGCTTCCTAGGCAAGGTTGGTGTTACAAAAGTCTTTTGTCGACTATTAGCAGGAGCTTAAGCATCTACAGGCTGAGATTCGGGAACTGCACAAGCGGCAGGAGTCTGACAATCGGAGGAAAAAGTTTTTGACAGTGCGGTTCAAAGAGGCCTCCAAGTTTCTGTCGGACAAGAGAAAGGCCCTAGAGGAGGAAAGGAAATGGAGGAAGGTCTTGGAGGCCAACCAAATTGAGGCAGGGCCCGTTTTGGAGGCCCGTGACAATTCGAGGTTTGCGGGAGGAGTTGTCATATGTTCGTGGTGTTCGCGATGACGCCTGGTACCTCGGTTATACCGACGGCTTAGAGTGGATGAAGATTCACGTCCGCCAGAACCCTTAATTCGACCTGAGGGCCTTGTGTGTGCAGGAGCTTTCTCTGCATAAGGTGTCCGTGGCGCGGGCTACTCTCCTCTGGAGGGATCTGATTTTAAGCACCCTTAGTGGTAGCTCTGCTGGGACCGATCCTGCCCACTGAAGGCTGACTCTCCTCAGAAGCACTCTGTACGGCCCCTCTAATGAGTCTTCTTATTCTTCTCTGGTGTTGTGGCTTCAAACCTCCCCTTCCAAAGCTCACCCTCGCCCTGCTCATACAGAAATGCATTCTCCTTTCTCCTTCTTCATATCCTGCATCTGAGCTCGTCTTCGAGGTGATTCCTGTCCTGCTTCCCAACCTACCTTCACCTCTTCCAACAGTTCCTCTCGTCTCTCCTTGGCAAGCGGACGATTGTTGTCACTATACGACTCGATTAATTGCCTCATTACATCCCTGTTAATTTTTTTAGAGGTAACCTCAGGCGCTATCGGCACATCGTAGTGATGGAGATCTCTGTCTATCACTTCTGCGGGAATATGATCTGATCAGGCTTTGGTTCACTGTGCCTTACACTTTTTTGTCGTACTTAGCTGACTTTTGGTGTATGCTATTGTAATTAGCCGCTTTATGTCGTAACTTGCCCTCTATGGCTTCATGTTGTAACGTGTTCTTTGTAACTCTGCGACTTCATGTTGTAACTTGTTCTTTGTAACTCAGTAGCTTCATGTTGTAACTTGCGATGATTAATGATATCACCTTATACTTTGTTGTGTCTAGCTATTTGTCTTTGGTATTTTTCTCTGTTGTTTCCTTCTTCCTTTTCTTTTTATGGCCGGCCAGGGGGTTTTGTTGTAAGAAATTACGGGCTCGACGTTAGGCCAGGGGGGAGGGTGTTGTCGCCATAAAGAGCCTTACGGTCCACTCCGCCAGCGCCTAGCCTATTCCCAACGATCCTGCAAGCCTATTCCGCCTTTGTTAAGTAGTTGTTCTCTCGAGGCTTTTAGTGTCTTTGTTTGTTGAGGCCAATGTCTCTCTGCCTTTTACTCACGCCGATTTCCTCTTTTTCCTGTCTGTCTTTTGAACGTGCTTTAGCCCACCTAGTCCTTTTGTTCTTCCATTTCGTGTTGTTGTGCTTTACTTTGGCATGTAACTGAAAGAAAAGAACAGAAGTGTTATCAGTGTTCATTGGCCTTTGCCTACTGCCTCCGGCTTGGGGCAATGGAAATCTTCCCCTAAGAATTAAGCCATACTAAGGAAGTCTGGCTGTCTCCTTGGGGGAGAGGCCGGGTAGCGTTTCGCTAACCCACCTCTATGCCCTCCCGAGTAGCGCCGTGGCTGTGGAGTTTGATATGTATAGGTTGGGCTGTTCTTTGTGGCGATGATGGCCGAGAAAAATTCTTTGGATAGTCGTGGGGTTGGTCTCGCTCTCCCCTGTAGGGAAACAAGGCAGCCTTTGTCTCGGCCCGTCTCCTTGGTTCACGGGGAGGTAAGCTGTCAAGGCAGTTTGGAACTAGACCTGCTCTCATCCGTTAGCATTCTATATTTAATCCCTGGTTGGAAGATAAGAATATCATCATTCTATCATTTAGCTTTGTAGGAGTTAATTTCACAAACTTGGGCCCTCTGGGGTATGCCGCAATGTGCTCATTGCTTTTTACTGTGTTGCTGTC
The DNA here is from genome assembly GCA_003123785.1 of Pterocarya stenoptera. Lineage (NCBI taxonomy): Eukaryota > Viridiplantae > Streptophyta > Magnoliopsida > Fagales > Juglandaceae > Pterocarya > Pterocarya stenoptera. The sequence goes on from QEOT01002684.1 coordinate 53,160, forward strand.
TTCGGTGCATTATTCAGGTGGTCAATAGACTCGGCCTGCACTCCGTCAAGGAGAGGTCGGAACGCCTCATGCCAAATCACCTATTTTGTTCTTCGGAGAGGTAATTCGAATAGCAAGGTGGCTGGTCCGCTCCTTCACCGCAGCGGGGGTCCGGGTAAGCATTCAAGTAGCCTCATGGTTAGACCCGCTCTCCTTTATAGGGGGACAAGGCGGCCTTTGGCTTAACTCGTCCTGTTATTCTCTGCGGGAGGTAAGTTAATCTGGCAGTTTGCTACTGGACTCGCTCCCGCCTATTGACACCGCAGGGAAGGGTAAATTTGGGTCAAGCTAGTGCTAATCCCACACTTTGTCATAGCAGAGGTCAGGGTAAGTTATTCAAGTAGCCTTTGGGCTGGTCCTACTTTCCGTCGCGGGGAGATAAGGTGACATTTGGCTCGACTTGTCTCCTTGGTCCACAGGAAGGTAGGTTGTTTAGGCAGTCTGTATCTGGATCCACTCCCGCTTATTGATGCTTACAAGGAAGGTAAATCTTCGTCTTCAAGTAGCTGAGGACTACCCGCACTCTATCGGGAATGGGTTGGAATATCTCAAGTCAAACCGCCCATTGGCCCTTTTGCACTTCATATGTTATTTAATCCGAGGAAGTAATTCGGACAGCAATGTGACTAGTCCACTCCTTCGCCTCAATGGGGGTCGGGGTAAGTATTCGGTCAGCCTCGGGTCTGGACCCGCTCTTTTTCATGGGAGGGACAAGGCGGCCTTTAGCTCAACCCATCCCTTTGCTTTCCCTCATCCCACGTTGTTGTTTCGGTCTTTTTGAGTACGAGATCTCCGACCTTCAATTTCTCAGACACACCCATTTGTTGAAGCACAGCTCAGCCTTTCTTTTGTTGGGCGCGGTTCTGATCTCTGCCTCCAATCTGATTTCTTCCAACAAATCAAGTTATTCCTTCAACCGCCTATCATTGGATTCTTGCTCGATGTGCTAAACTCTGTAGGTTGGGATTCTAATCTCTACTGGTGGCATCGCCTCTTGGCCATAAGTAAGGGTGAAAGGAGTTTCCCCAGTCGAAGTCTTCACTGTTATCCAGTAGCCCCACAAGATAGCAAGAAGTTCTTCTGCCCACGCTCCTTTTCTGTCATCAAGTCACTTCTTAAGCATTCTTATTAATGTCTTGTTGGTCTCCCCCACTTGTCCGTTAGACTGAGGGTGCCCTAGGGATGAGTACAAAACTCAATCCCCAACTCCCGACACCAATTACGGTAGTGATCGAAATCGAATTGCCTCCCGTTATCTGATATGATAGTGCGTTTGGATGTCGGACCTGCAAACCACCATCTTCCACAGGAATCGCGTGATGTTGTTTGTCGTGATGGTTGTTAGGGCCTCGGCCTCAACCCACTTGGTAAAGTAGTCTACAGCTACTACCACAAATTCTACTCCACCCTTACCACGGGAGAGTGGGCCGACCAGGTCGATTCCCCATTGGGTGAAAAGCCAACGCGAAGTGATCGACGTCAATTCTTCTAACTGGCAATGGGGAACTTTAGCGTATTCTTAGCATTTTTGGCATTTCTGCACGTATTCCCTGGCATATCGCAAGGCCTGAGGCTAGTACTACCCTGCTCTTACTACTTTCCCAACCAGCGCCTTTCCTCCCGAGTGACTACTACAAATCCTTTCATGTATTTCTGCCAACACGTATTTCGCTTCTTCAGGGTTGATACACCTCAAAAGTGGCGTCGAATGGCCCATCCAAAACAGAATTCCCTCGATTATAGTGTAGTGCGCTGCTCTATTTCTGATCTTCCTAGCCTCATGCCTATCCTTGGGCACCTCATTGGTTTCCAAGTACTTGAGTATGTCCTCTGCCCAATCTGGGGCTCCTGGCACTATTTCAAGTACTTCCAGATTTAGCAGATGCCAAGGGTATAAAATCATAAAGCGAACAAGTTGGCACGTGCGGCATCCGAACAAGAAGACTCTCCCGTGTTAGAGCAAATAGTGATCCGAACCATTGAAGTACGTGTTGTAGCGATCGAGGAAACAATGCTTGGCTTCTACTAGTGCTATGTATTTTTCTAATTTTTCACTTTTTACAACAAACTCCCATCGCACTGGATTGACCACCACCGAAGAGTCGGCTCGTACTTCAATTTCAGTGACACCTAGAGACCTAGCTACCACCAATCTTAAAAGCAGCGCTTCATACTTCGCCTAGTTGTTCGTCATTTTGAACGCCAATTTGATGGCGTAATTGTACTCCTATCCCTCATATGTAACGATGTGCACCCCCACTCCCCCTCTAGCCTGACAAGATGAGCCACCAATGAATACTTGTCAGGGCTTCACTAGAAGTGCACAATCGCTCTCTACCGGGAAACTAGTGAACTCGGCGATGAAGTCTGCCAGCACTTGCCCCTTGATGGTGTTCTGTGGTGCATAGTTGATGTCAAAGTAGCTCAGCTCTACTGCCTAGTTCATGAGCCGCCTGAGGCATCGGGTTGTTGCATGATCTTTTTCAGGGGGTATGGGTGCAACTTGTGTGTGGTTACTACTAGCGCAAAAGCCAGTTGTTCTATGTAGGGGTATCTAGCTTCAGCCCCACGATATGCTTGGCTGGTGTAGTAGACCAGGCTCTGAACTCCATTCTCTTTGCGCACTAATGCTCAAGAGATTTCCAGGTAGAGGGTCAGCATCTCCCCACACCAGGGTTGGCTGAGGAGTAGGGGGCTTGTGAGGTACTTCTTGAGAGCTTCGAACGCTAGGTTACACTCATTGTCCCATACTTCTGCCTTTCACAAGACTTTGAAGAAAGGCAGGCACTTGTCAGTGGATCTTGACACAACCTTTTGAGAGCCACCACTCACCTGGCCAACCTTTGCACCTCGTTTATGCTTCGGGGTGGGGCCATGTTAAGGATGACATTCACCTTCTTGGGGTTCGCTTCAATTCTCCATTTTGACATCATGAATCCTAAGAACTTCCTTAACCCGACGCCGAAGGTGCACTTTGCCTTATTCAACTTCATATGGTACTACCTCAATATCGTGAAAGTCTCCCTCAGATCGTCCAAGTGCTGTTCCGGAGTCCCACTCTTAACCAACAGGTCGTCCACATAGATCTCCATGCTTCTTCCTACTTGATTTTTGAACATGTGGTTGATCAATCGCTGGTAGGTGGCGCCTGCATTTTTTAGTCCAAAAGGCATTGTCGTGTAACAATACAGGCCTCAGTCGGTGATGAAGGAAGTTTTCTCCTCATGCTCGGGGTTCATGCGAATCTGGTTATATTCAGAGTAGGCATCCATGAACCTGAGCTTATGGTGGCCTGACGTGGAGTCGACGATCAGATCAATGCAAGGAAGTGGGAAGCTTTCCTTCGGGCAGACTTTATTGAGGTCGGTGAAGTTGACGTACATTCTCCATTTGTTGTTCAACTTTTTTACGAGCACCACGTTGGACAGCCATTCCGGATAGTGGGCTTCTCGAATGAATCCAACAGCTAACAAGCAGTCCACTTCCTCAGCTATGGCGACGTTCTTTTTTGCACTGACACTTCGGCGTTTCTGCCTCACTCCTTTGGCCTTTGGGTCTACGCTAAGGTTGTGTTGTATGATTTCAGGGGCTATTCCGGGCTTGTCCTCATGGCTCCAGGCAAATAGATCCTGGTGCTCGGTGAGGAGTTGTTGCATGGCGCTCTGTGCCTTAGACGTCATTACATTGCTGATCCTTTCCATGGCTTCTGGTCGGTCTGGGTTAAGGGGAATGAATTCCAATGGCTCATTTGGTTCCACCTTTCTGAGCCTCTGCTTATCTCGGATCTCGCCTTTGGCTAGTGCACAGTCGGGAGGCGGTGGTGAGGCATAACTATCCACTGTAGGGCAGACTGAGCTTACCCCACCATTTTGGAGGCATCCCTTCTGGTATGCTCCCACTTTTCTTCCGCGACATCCCCTTCGATCCTGGGAGTTTGATTCTCTCATTGGTCAGCTTCCATGTCCATTAGCACTATTGGTGGGCTTCCGAGTTGCCTGGAACAGGTTGTCATAGGCATACGAAGTACACGTAAGATTTATAAAGATCCCATAGACGGTGCCACTGTTAACGTCATGTTTCGTACGCCTTTGGGCCAAGTTCCAGCAACTCAAGTCTTCAGAATTTGGGCCTGCAAAAATAGAGAAGAAGGCAACTGGGAGAGGGTGGCCTTGGGGCCGGGAAGTCTCCGATGCCAAAGTCAATAAATTATCTTGGATGTTTGTAAATAAGTGAGAGAGTCTAGAGATCAGAGAGAGCTTCTCATACCTGGGAGTTGCTATTTATACCGAGGTATGGGAATGGGACAGATCTTGTCTGTCTCTATGGAGTCTGTGCCCTTTATATTGTTCTTTGTATTAGAGTCTTTTAATGCGGCGTGGCTTTGCGACGGCGTCATTAATGTGACCTGTAGCTTGGGTAGTAGCGCCATTAATGCGGCGTGATTCCCCGACCTTGCTTTATCCTTGGTGGTCCGTCGATATTCCCATCTTAGAGGATCGAGGGTTCTCCATATTTCCTGCTCTGCCCAGTACAAGTTCCCATGTACGGAGTGTGGCCGAGCGATGTCAGGCATGTCCGTCTCATCCACCACTTGATTACTATTCCTTATAGGCGTCTTGCATCATGGTTGATCTTGGACCCTAGGGCTGGGTATTGGGCCGAGGCCCAGTGGGCTTAGGAAGTGGGAAAAACCCCTTACACAACATTACCCAATCATTATCAACACACAAAAATCAATAAAAAAATTTAAAAACTATAAAAAAAAATACTCTTAAAAATTATATTATTAGTTTTAACTTTTGCATATTCACTTTCACAATAGCACTTATTTTAAAGAAAGTTTTTATTCTTAAGTTGGTGCGTAGACAACACCAGATAAAATTACTACATAGCATAATTTGATTTGAAAAATAAATTTTAAAATATGAATTTTACAAATCAATTCATACCATTTAAGTAATGTGGATTATGTGCTATACACACCGGTTTGAAAGTAAAATAATTTTATTTTAAAATATATATATTATTCAAGTTGGGTTTGTTCAAACTCATTCTGTTAGGTAATGAACTTTAAACATGGGCTCAGTTTTAAACATGGGTTTTGTTTAGTTAATGAACGAACTCGAGTCTCGAGCAAACATCTTAGGTTAGGTTTGGCAACTAAGTTCAAACACAAAATTCTCATCTCATTTCATCATTATAAATTTTTTAAATTTTCATATAAAATATAATAAACAATTCAACTTTTTTAAATCTCAATTTAACTTTGTTAAATTTCAAAATAATAATAATATTAAAATATAATATTTTAAACTTTCATCTAAAATTAAAAATTCTCATATCACTCTCCAAACCTAACTTTAATGAACCGAACTCAAAATTGTTGACAAGCCGTTCGGTTTATGACTAGTGATCTTAGTTCTAGGCCCATCTTGAGAACCGGATGGAAAGATGATTGAAGTATCTTTGCTATGGGTCCGGCCCAAAGTAACAGTTCTGACTAGTGATGACAATAATTTTGTAACATCATGCACAACAAATATACGCGATTTTAAGTGGATTAAAGGAAATCAAAGATAATATATATATATATATATATATATTTTTTTTTTGGGTTGAATTTTCACGTCTGGAAAAGATCGAACTGAACGAAATGACATCCAATTCATAAAAGCTATATATTATTATTATTAAGAGGAAAATCTTGGTCAATTTATTTTAACATTTTCTTGTATAATATATTTTGTGAATATATGCTACTGAAAATATCAACCATATTTTCATTTTTGGCCATAGACTGATATCTACGAACTTCAATTAATATAGAATTGTAAAAAAGTTATAAGATAATTGTAAGTTAATGCAATAATTCATCCTTTGTCTTTTGTTTCCATGGTGGAAAGAATCTAATACATATAGAAGTAGTACGTGTTTTTGGACTATCTATCAATTCATTAATTGGGCTCAAATTAGGACGAGACACAATGGAAATATTATAAAATATTGTATGCGCCAAACACTTTTATACCACTCCAAAGAATAATGCTATACACTATATTTCGAAGAGTAATGTTATATACCATATAAATTGTAGTTAATAAATTATTCAAAAACTTTAATGATTTTTATCCTTGTTCATTTTTTTAAAAAATGTTTACCGATTTGAACTTGGAATTGAAACGAAATTCAAAGTTTGATTAATATGCTAATTTTAGCTTTACAAGTGAACCATCCTTTTGCTTTAAAAGAGGTTGACTATATAATTATATTCTCTCTCATCCTTTATTTCTTTATTCCTTAGCAAAGCATTATTCAATAGCAAAGCTGATGTAGCTTGTCGAATATAAGATGTTCTCGGGTGGCTCCTTTTGAGGCCGGTCGGGTATGAATAAGTATGAACAAAATTAGTAAAATGTGATCATTGATTAGCTTCCACATATCCATTAATTAATGGTATAAACGTACAAGATCATACAAACAATGCAATTTTTTTAAATGATAAAATCAAGATAATCATGATTTGTCAAGTTCATCTTGTAAATATTAGCGTTTAATAATGAAAAGATCAAGATGATTACTTGTTTGAGATGACATGAATTCACCTAAAGGACGAATCATGTAAAGGCCTGTGGCTAGGGATGGCTAAGGAAAAAGTTAAAAAAAAAAAAAAAAATCTCCAAAATGTGAAAAAGAAGTTATAAAGTGGGCTTGAACTTCAATGTTCACGTGATTCATGTCAGTCGTATTATATAGTATTTTTTGGTATTTTATATTTTTTTATTTTTTATATATATATATAAAAGAAATATTACTCTTTATTTTAAATTTTATTATCTACAATCATGATTATTATGTGATATATTTTACATAACTATTATTTAAATAATTAATATATAAATTTACTTAAATTTTTTTAAATCAATAAGAGTTATTTGGATTGAGAAATACTTTCAATCCATCTCATTTCATCATTATAATTTTTTTTAATTTTCACACAAAATATAATAAACAATTCAACTTTTTCAAATCTTAAAACCATAATAATATTAATAAATAATATTTTATTTAATTTTTATCTAAAATTATATTATCTCATCTTATCTTTTCTCATTATCCAATCAGCTCATAAATAAAAGCCGATAACATTTACGGTGATAAGTACTTCACTGTTGATGTTGGAATCTTCCTTTAATTGAGCTAATTAAAAGATAAAATAAATGGACTTTTTATCTTTCCAAGTGGGTCAGGTTTACTTTCTTAAGAAGAATTTTTACTTTGTAAAGTGCATATTATCGAGGAGCTGTGTCACTAATCCACCTTAATTAATTCGGTTTATTTGGAGACAAGTGCATGCTTGCTGTAGCCTTTATGGTTTTATTGATTAATGATCCATCGAAATAGCTTCAATTTAGTCACGAAATTTGTTATTTTGTTGATTAGATACAATTAATTGAGATAATTTTTTTGTTTAACAAACCCAATATATATATATATATATTTGGATCTTTATATATCAAGAGCATATATTATTAATATAGTAGCTATATATCTATGTACTCGAAAAAGATGTTTCAAAAAAATAATATTGTTCACATATTAATATGATAAATTAGAGTTTTTATTATGATAAATTAGATCCTAACGTGACATGAAAACTGGATGGGGGATGGCTCATTGGCAAGCAAATTAAGGTTTTAGTGGAACCGAGAAGCTCTATTTTGTTTGGGAGGTGAGCCATGGCTGTGTTCTGCACTGAACAAACACACCACACTATATTATTTTTCTTAAAGCTGGCTTGGAGCATTGGCTGTGGGCCTCCTCATAAAACGGTGCCTTCGGCATAAAAAGTGTTTGGGCTTTGCTGCGATTTCCTTCAACTCGGTTCCCTTAAGAAATCTTTGTCTTCACTTGGAAGCTTGGGAATAATGGAGTTCCGAACTTCCGGTTGATGATAGAGTTCAACAATGTGGTTGGTATTCCCTTTGGTCTCTAAAAACGAGCACTTGGAAACTATTTCACATGTTTTCTTTGACAGATACTTAGCAAGACGGGTGTGGTAGCATTTTTCTCCTATTTTTGGCATGGATCCGCATTCACTCATATTCTTGAAAAGAGAAAGTATGCATGCAACTTGGTGGACTATATATATATATTTAGAGGCGTAGACCAGGTATATATCTTTTACTGCCTAGATCATTGTTCGATCATTAATCCAATGGGAACTATGGTACTTGGCTAGAAATGCTGAAAATTTCCAAAAGAAAAAAACTATTTAGAAGCCTTTTTTAAAAAACACACGCAACACGCCATCGATGTGAAAGCTTTTCCCGTCAATTATGCTAAAAAATAATTGTTTTTTGTTTTTTTTTAAATATAATAAAAAGTTGCGTACTAACACACTGGGTTATAAACAAGGTTTCTAATTGGCTTGGTGAGCTTGATCAAGATCGGTGAAATGGTTGTTGTCTATCGCGTGGGGGAGGTGGTTTAGTTTAGTGGTCAACTGGTCATGAATCATACATGATATCGTCAAAGTATACGGCCGCCGATTGGAAAATTGAGTCCAATAGCATTAGTATATGAGTAGTGCTACATGTATGTTAAGGCATGTTTTCTAGTTGTCACCATAACTGCTATTTAATGCCCGCAAAAGGAGGAAGGAAATGGTGGTTGTGGCCAGATGGTCTCCAATGTCAAAATTAGTTATCGTGGGAGCTACATTTCTAAAAACAGAGAGAATGAGTCTTACCCGTCGAAGAGTCCCTCTTTCCTTCGTGTCACGGGTTTGTTTTTATTCATGTCCCATTCCTCGTAAAAGTCGCCCATCATGATCGTCATTCTCCTTGTTAAGACGACAAGACATGGCATTTAATGCAGTCACCCGTGCCAAGTACCGAGGTCCGACCTCGGGGGAGGCCACCCTCGAAAGCATTTAATGCATCTGATTCTTCGGGGGACAAGAACTGGCCGAGCTTCTTGGTGACGGGCTTGCTCGAGCCCTTCTTCCTGCCGAGGTCCTTCTTCCTGAGACCTTTCAGCCCATTCCCCTTACGGCCCGTGGGCTTTGCCAAGCAGGGCGGGCCTCGCCTGGGCACGCATAAATCACCATTCCATTGTATTTACAATTTTACTTATTGTTTTACTTACAAAACTGATTTTATCAGTTTTCTTTTGAATTTCAAATTCATGACTTTCAACATATCAATAAGTGACATGTAGAAAAGTAAATTTTTTATAAGTTTTTATTGAATACATTTAGCATTTTCCTTAGTATATATGTAGTGCACTAGCTTCAAAGTTGACCCGTACCACGAGTGACGAGCGATTGAACTTCACAGGTATCTGATGAAGTCTCCTTCCACACCATAACAGTTGTACCTTAGAAAATTTTATGTTATATATATGTGCATTTGACAAACCCGCTACTACTACTGCATACTCTTCCTAGTCATGTGTTTCCTACGACTGCATACGTGTTTTGTAGCTGTCGTGCAACAATGAGTCTCCTAGACTTGCGAGTGAGGAATAGAAGGTGGCGTGGCGCGGCCGTGTCACCTCTGATGCCAAAGTCAACGTCGTAGAGAGAATAACGTAAGGGATGAGAAGGTAAGGAACATACTTTGGAGAAGATGGAAGTTGGAGATGGATACCAGGTGTGTAACCCCGCACTCGTCGCTGGCCCTCTTCCTTTTTTAGCTGCTTCACCAAGGGGTTTCTTGGTGGTTGCAATGGTTGCCTTTTCCTTGGATGTCGTGACGTTACATTTCATGCAACCGTTCGGCCGATCCTATTGGTTGTAGGGATCCGACCTTGGGGCTGGCCACTCCCACTTGGATTCAATGTGGTCGATCTTATAAAGGACAAGTTATTGTAGAGACCTTAGAATAGTGGGTATTGTAGAGACCTTAGAATAGCATTTCTCAAAAATTGAATCTATTTCTTCCCATCATCTTAACCTTTTGGGATAAGTAGTGATTTTATATGGTATCATAATATAGTTCCTAAATTCAAATCATGACTCTACACTTCACTCATTTAGTTAAATATTTTACGTGTTGAGCCGAACTATTAAAGAGAAGTTTGGCCCACACATAAGGAGGAGTGTTAAGACGAATATAAAAGATTAAGGGCATGTTTGGGTAATGATGAGATGATATGAGAATTCTATGAATAATAGTGAAATAATTTGTGAATAGTAGTAAAATGTTTAAGTTAAGATATTTTATTAGATTTTGGGAAATGAGAGAAAAAAATTAAATAAAAATATTATAAAGTTAAAAAATTATTTGAATATAATTTTTTATATTTTATATTTTGAAATTTGAAAATATTGTATTATTTTTTGTGTATTGTTTGAAAATTTTGGAAAGTTATAATAATCAGATAATGATTTGATGAAAAAAGTTAAAAACTTGAAATTGAAAAGTATTTTTTGTTTGAGTAATATTTGTGAAGGAAATTATGAAAGCTTTGAAAGGAGATGAGATTAGAGGTGATAATATGTAATACGACCCGTAAACCCAACACGAATACAACACGAAATGAGTGGGTTTGTGTTTGATATAAATAGGTTGAGTAAAAAAGGATTGACCTGTTAAGATACGATTAATAAACGAGTCAACCCACTTATGTTAGGTTTGGGGAGTGAGATGATAATTTTTTATTTTAGATGAAAGTTTAAAATGTTATATTTTAATATTATTATTGTTTTGGGGTTTGAAAAAATTAAATTGGAATTTGAAATAGTTGAATTGTTTATTATATTTTGTATGAGAATTTGAAAAAGTTGTAATGATAAAATGGGAATTTTGTGTTTGAACTTAGTTTCCAAACCTAACCTTAATCCAAAATCAACCCACAATAATCCATTTAAATTTTATTCCAAAATTACAATTTTGTTATTGTTGGATTATAATATTAGTCAGATTGAAATAGAATTAGCGCGCAATTGAAATATAAGACAAGCATAATAGGTGTGAGTATTGAGATGTTCCCCATGGAAGCAAGAGATGATCACACACAAACGGGAAGACAAAAGGGCTAGCTCCTTTATATTCTTTTTTTTTTTAGTCAGATTGTTTTTTCTTTTTCTTTTTTTATAGGAAATAGACGTCATTTCATCCATTAATAAAGTTACAGCTGTGACTAGTCAATATAGAGAAAAACTCTGAATACAAGCCAAATTACAAATCTATTGTACGCCTCCCCATACACAAATTTCTTTGCGACAAGCATTGTCTAAATTTTTAAAAACTCTCATAAGAGAGTATCAGTCTCTGTATAAAACAGAGATAACCAACCAATCCTCACCTCCAAAGGAGGGAAGGGTATCCAAACCAGTAACCAATCCCTCATCCTCCAAAGGAGGAGGAGGAGGAGATAAATACCCCATAGAGGGGTTCCCTTGCTATGGACATAAGTCTAATAGCCTATTTCTTTTTTATTATTAATAAAACAAACACCATAAATACATAGAAAACTGTAAATACACAGAAAATAAAAAAACACTGAAGAAAACCATTGCATTTTGGGTTACATCTCATTCCTCTCTCTCTGCCCCCTTCTTCTTTCTTTTCTTTTTTTTCTTTTTTCTTTTTCTTTTCTTCTTTTTTTTTCTGCTTTTCTCCTACGCTGCTTTCTCTCATGACCTCCTCGCCCGAAGCCTTAGCTGCCGCTCCTCCGCTGGCTTCACTGCCACTGTCTCACTCGCCCGCCTCCACCCACCATCTCGCTCGCACGAGCACCCTTGCGACCCCCTCCACCACGGCATAAAGATGTCTCACAGCTAATATTGTTGAATTATTGATGTACGTGCCAAGCAGTCGTACGCGCATGCTTCGAAAAATTTCATACCAGCTTCTAGGGGTGGGTAGCGGGGCCCCACACCCCACTGCACCACCCCGTTCGTCCCGCCCACACCCATGTGGGGGCGGGGAGTGAGGTGGGGGCTACGTCGGCCCCATAAGGGATGGGTAGCACCCCTACCAGCTTCCCCAACCCAATTCACTTTTGGTATTTCCTATAAATCGCTATTGGTAAAATAGCATGGTGACTTTATTTGTAACATGATGAGCTTTTTTGTCAAAAAAGCAAACAAAAAGCATATAAATTTAAAAAATAATATTATTCTATTCAAAAGTTAGTATCAAAGTACGTAATTTTGAAATGATTTTGTGCTTATATTATTTTATTTAATTAGTTAATTAGTACGTATTTCTTCCTACTTATAATACACGATACAAATTAATTAATATCGTGGTAATTAAATACCTTTTGAAGTAATATCACAATTAAGTAATATTATAAACAGGAGAAAAAATATATAAGTATCAATGGGAAAAATATTACCTGTAATGAGTCTAGCTTTAGAAAAAAGCTGCACATTTGTAGGCCTTTAGGAAATTTTGAAGATTTCATATATATAAACAATGAAGTATTTGCTATTCCTCAAAACTAATATATAGTGATGAATCCTTAAAAAGTTAGCAAATTAAAAACAAAAGATAAGAAGCCAGCGAAGGGAAACATATATATGGACAATGGGTATAGACTAGAGCTAGGAACAGATCAAAAGAGATAGAAAATCGTGCTTCGGGACCCATACGAACATGATAAAGAATGAGAGAAGCTCTTTGTGTTTTGAATTGAATTAAATTTCATTAATCTGAGAGCATAATGTCGTGTATTTCTTCATAGAAACAAAGCAGATATTTCAACGTGCATGTAATAATTTACAGCATAAAGAATGTAAATAATGCAATTAGAAGCTGCATATATATAATATTATTTTATATAGTAGTTGTACAAATTAATTATGTACGTAATTTTCATTCAAGGGATCACCATTAACCATATATATAATCAAAAATATTTAATAAAATGTAAAAGATATCACTTAATATTAATTTTACTAATTTAATTAATTTTTTGAATTAATTTTTCTATCGAAAAAAGAAGAATAAAAAATGTACATGGATCAAAGCGGACCGAATGGACCAACTGGACCGATAGCTAACGGTCCAGCCCAACAAAAATGATGGATCAAAATTTTCGATCCATGACATCTCCTGGAATGGACCGGACCTATTACATCCTTAAATACCAATATGGGTTGGGCAGAGGAGGAGTAAGCATGAAAGATATTGAATGGTCTTTACTTTCTACTTGGTGTGAGCTTTTTTTAACAATTAAGGATTTGTTTTAATACTAAGAGTATCTCAGATGATTTGAGTTTATCTATAAATAGTAGTAATTTAAGATGTTTGGATGAGTTTTGTGTAAGAATGTGGATCTCATTAAGATTTATTTGGATGTATGAAGTAAATTGGATCTGTTTAATCTTTTATAGAAAATTGAAAAAGTAATAGATTTTATCAATGATTGACATGTTGTTGTAGTTATAGAATAATTATGAAAAGTTTAAAAAGTTGTGAGTCCCATCATTAATTTGACTTCTCAATAAATAGTTACGAAAACACATGACCCACTTGAGATCATTTCAGATGGACATACTTGTGTGCGTCTGGAGGATGCTGAGTATAGTCTAATATATGAAACTACCTCAAATCACCTTAGCATCCAAAGACCAAATGCAACTTTAATAGTATTATTGTAACTGGGTAAAGAAGAGTGATGATCAAAAGAATGAGGGTGTAGAGACTCAGGGTGCGCCGCAAGAGTGTGGTATTTAATTAACAATCACTTTAATTAACAAACCACTAAAATCAATGTTCTTGCTATTTTATTGATTTATTCGCAAATTAGTAATCAAGGAAAAATACTTTCTAATTTCTAGTTCTAATATCTTTTTTTACCAGTTGCCATGGTACTCTCACTCCACATGGTGTGCTTTGCTTGACCATTGAGGTCTTCCATTATTGTCATTAGGTCAACTTTAATTTTACAAGAACGTACTTTAATCTTTATAAATGGGTCAGGTACGGTTTCTTCGGCACTCTCTTTTCTTCGTAATGTCTACCTTTTTTTAAAGCTAGGGTGGTACGAGTAATTTCTTTCTATATATAAAAAGTATATATCTAACAGAAAATTGTTTGTTTAACAATTTTTTGTTGTTTTCCATTAAAGATAACGTTTTCTTAAGTTCTCTGTTATGTATTAACCGTTATTTATAAAAGCAATCTGAATTAAAAAGAAAAATTAAAAAAATTAATCAAATATTTTTCATATTCATTATTTACATCCAGATTCATGCATATGGAAATAAATTAAATGCGTCGTGCTCGAGATAACCAAATATTCTATCTCTATAAGCGGCTATCAAGCCGATTAGTTGACCCGCTTTTAAATTTGTCCATCCGTTTAGTTTTTCCGTGTGAATTGTCAACTTACTTTTTTATCCTCTATTTCCTTCTTTTAAGTGTCTGTTTATGCGAAAAAAACCATGCATATCTCTTCCGTCCATCAGTTAATGCATTCTCGTCTATTCATTGCCATTATTTCAGTCCGACGATAGGTAATCGCAACAAACATGTCGTTTGGAGAACGCTGCACATTGCACATTAAAAGGTTCTTAGTCCATTACGAGCCTCTATCAGAAATGTCCATTACGAGCCTCTATCAGAAATTGAAATTGATTCAATTTCAATGGCCTTGCGAGGGGACTCTTGGATCAACGGCTGGTGGTTTGAGATAGGGCTCATGGTGACTGGGCGGGTGGGTTGGATCAATAGTGGGTGGCGTTCGGTGCACTCGGCGGCTGGCAACGTCGTACGGTGTGAAACCGTTAAGCAAGGAATTTGTGCTCTGTTTTGAGTATTAAAAACATAGTGTTTTGGTTTGATTTATAGAGGATGGAGCAGGCTTGTGGTTTTACGGTGAGGGACAGAGGATGGCTTACTCATCCGTGGGTTGTCAAGCAACAGTGACGGTGGTCGTTGGTGGAGGTGCTGCGGCTTGGGGTGTGTAACAGTTTCGAGTGGCCCGCTGACTGTGCATGGTGGCTGGCGGCAGCAACAAGTCTTGGGCAGCTTCCGTTGTGCAGGAGTTGTGGCTTCGTTGTTGGGCGTGGTTGCTGGTGAACGAGTGTGGACAACCCACGGTGGCCGTGGAGTTGGCTTCTGTTTCCGTTTTCGTTGCCATGAGGCTGTGCTCTGTTTCGGTGTAGGGGAAACAGAGGTTGAGTGTTATGTGGGGAAGGGAAAAATAAAAATAAAAATCAGTGCAGAGGGGAAACGGAGGCATCGGGAAGTAGTTGTGGAGATTTGAAACCGAAAAAAAACGTGGGGGAAAGAAAAGGGAATAGGGGTATCGACATGCATGGCAACGGTTACAGTTTTTTTTTTTCAACGTGCATGGGGGATCAACTGTTGGCTGGAAGAAACGACTCCGAGGGGGAGAAGGAGATCAACGTGCATGGGAGATTCGTAATAAGTTGGATCTACATCTTGAAGGTAATTGAACTTAAAATAAAATAACACTAAGTATTTTTTAATTTAAATCTAAAATTTAGATCCATCGATGTACATGGCTAAGTATTTTTTTAACTCAATTATTTACAATTCCACAATTGAAAGCATAGAGAAATTTATATTTAATTGTGAAATAATAAAAATTAATTTATATTTTAAAAATTATATTTATATTTAAAAATTATTGATGGAAATCTATATGTATTTTTTTATCTTAAAAATAATCATTCACTAAACTAGACAAACGTGCTTAGCACGTTGCTTCTGCACTAGTAGTGCAGATAAATATATATATATATATATGTTTAACTTCTCTGGATCTGAGAAACACAGACAGAGTGTGATGCCACGCGCCATAAACGAACAGAACTTGACCCCGTAATTAATCAATTAGCTCCACAAGTATCTCCATGGCCCCTTTTGGTTTATTAGGAGAGTACGACAGCTAGCTGTAAGCCATTAAGGTTTTTGTTTGCTTATGATCCTAAACATTTTCTTCTGGAGCTCGATCGACCTGAAATATTCAAGCTTAAAACGTCCCTCCCGGCCATCTCGATTAATTTCATGTTCAAGCTTATTGGTTTATTATAAATGATCCATCGAA
Source organism: Pterocarya stenoptera (assembly GCA_003123785.1). Classification (NCBI taxonomy): domain Eukaryota; kingdom Viridiplantae; phylum Streptophyta; class Magnoliopsida; order Fagales; family Juglandaceae; genus Pterocarya; species Pterocarya stenoptera. Next base: position 69,231 of record QEOT01002684.1, read on the forward strand.
ATAGCTAATAATTAGGACTTAATCACGGAACTTTGTTGTTTTGTTGGTTAAACATGATCAGTACACTTGATTTAATATAAATTAAGTAATTATTTTGTTTAATAAACGGATACTTAATTGCTTCTTTGTTAGTGCGTACGTAGTTCATTCATTAACCGGCCTTCAACAGTGATCGCGTTGTCCGTACAGCTAGCTAGCTAGCATGGAATAAAATAAATGTTTGCAACTTTATGTGTACGTGTGCATGTGTGTGTGATCATATCAACATTGTCTGACTGGTGTGATCGATAAAGTCTACATCATGCATGATTGAAGCATATCATTTTATATATAGTTTTAATTACAGTTATATATATGCGTGTGACCTTTATAATTGTTGTGGAAATTGTAGTTTATTCTCCAGCAAAATTAGACATACACATCGATTCAAACATACGAACATAACTGGGAGTAGTCTGGTAATTTTCCGGCCAATCCTTAAAGAAAACAACAACAAAAGGATTAAAAAAAAAAAAAAGACACACACATAAGCATAGGATATTATAGAATAACGAAGTTTACAGCTGATCAAAGAGGCGCATTTCCACGATTCAGGAGGTTCCGCAGCGTTTGAAGATACTGTTATCGACACAAAGGTGCAAGTCTTTCTTTACCTCGGCAATACATCTATCATAAGGTTTGACGTCTTCAGGTTTCCCACAAGCAATGGCTGGTTTGTCACCTTCGTGGGGCGTTACTTTATAGTAGTGAATCTTGCTCTCCTGAGTGCCACGCATCCGGCTTACGTAAGGATTCATCAGCAACTCCAACTCCAATTCCTCCTCGAACAGGCATTCATCGAGGCGGCCACTGCATCGAAAACTGCTGTTGCTCTTCACAATGATAGAAGCACTGCAATAATATGCGTTGAGGAGTATGAAAAGCATCGCGAAGAATGCCAGATCAGGATGCCTCCTCCCCGATCCCACCTTCGTCTTATACTCCATTTCAGTATTCCTTAATTTCTACTGATCACTCCTACTAGCTGATGATCAGAGCTCCCTTCACAAATCACTCCCATGCATGCATCATGTCTGTTAAGGGTACTAGCTATACTTATAATAGCGTGTAAATTATTAGAATATCATGAGTGTTAACCAAAAGAAGGATCAATCCGGCCTATAGAGTACAGTGCGCCACTAGAGCTTATTGTTTAATGGGAAAAATTGTACTGACAGTACCTTTATTAAAGTTTTGGGACCCTGATGTTACACCACTATATTCGATCCTTTTTATTAAAATATATAGACCTTAACTTCGCAGATTTAAAAGATATGTTGTGGAGCCAACCTCGCACCATATACAAGTAAATTAGAAGTAATTGATGTTAGATACATTTTAAAATATTGTATAAGTCTTGTACATTATTTTAAAATAATTTATTCATATGAATTTCAGATTTATCCATAATGGAGACTTATATAGCTAATTCGGTCTTTCTGCATGTATGGTCAGGGTTAGCTTGGTTTCTCGCTCCAATAATTAAGCTCTAACCCAATTATTATGAACCCACTTTATTTAGTCTAAAAGAAAGCTGCGCGCCTTATATATTATATCTTACTTTGTTTTAAAAAAGTCATCATATTATATGTTCCTTAATTTCTCTCTGATCTTTTATCTCTTTATTTCTTAGTAAAACATTATTCAATAGCAAAGCTGAGGTAGCTTGTCGAATATAAGATGTTCTCTGGTGGCTCCTATTGGAGCCGGCCAGGTATAAACAAGTATGAACAAATTAAAGTTAGTAAAATGATCATCCCTGATAATTAGCTTCCACCTATCTATTAATTAATGGTATAAACTTACAAGATCATACAAACAATGCAATTTTTATAATGATATAATCAAGATAATCATGATTTGTCGAGATCATATTGTAAATATTAGTGTTTAATAATGAAAAGATCAAGATGATTACTTGTTTGAGATGACATGAATTCACCTAATCATTCAAGGTCGAATCATGTAAAGGGCTGTGGCTAGGGAGGGCTAAGAAAATAGGAAAAGAGGAAAAGTTAATTAAAAAAAAATCTCCAGAATATGAAAAAGAAGTTATAAAGTGGGCTTGAGCTTCAATATTTCAAGTGATTCATGCCAGTCGCATTGTTATTTTTTGGTATTTTATTTTTTTCATTTTATAAAAAAAGAAAAAGCAGAAATTCTACTCTTTATTTTAAAGTTTATCATCTACAATCATGATTATTATGTGATATATTTTAAGTAACTATTATTTAAATAATTAATATATAAAAAATTACTTACAGCTTTTTAAATCAATAAATAAACTGATAACATTTACAGTCATTACAACAGAAGAGACCTTTTGCAACATTTTCATCTGTTGGAATTAGTTCTAAAAAATGCTAGAAATATTGATTTTCGAAGATTATGGGTTCGACGCATATTGGATGCGAAAGAATCGTCGCAAAAGCTCAAACTCGCCTGTTTGTGATCATCGCAGGAAAACATCACTTTTTGCAACGATTTTTACCCCTCGTAAATAAGCATTTAGGCGCTAGAGAAAAACCGTCCACCAGTTGACGCATTGCGTTGCAAATACTTGAAAAATCGCTAGCAAAAACTTTTTCCGTTACTTATATATCGTCTCAAAAATTATTAAAATCGTTGCAAAAAGTAAGAATTTTCGTTGCAATTAGTCATTTATAGTCGGCAAAATACATTCCCAAAGAGTTATTGTCGCTAGAATAACTTATTTGCAGAGACACCACATCACCGCAAATAGGTTTTATACACAAAAAAATATTTCTAGCGAATAAAACTCGCCGGAAAAGGGTTTTAACAAAAAAAAAAAGACTACCAGCAGCATTTTACCTTGCAAATTGGTTTATAGTTCTTTTAACATTCTGAAAAATGATCCCTACTCCTAATATGACCATATTATGATCTCCTTAACTCAAATGAATGGACTACAGTGTATCCTTAAAAAGAAAAAGGACTAAAACCAAAAAAATTTTATAAACCAGAATGAAAATCGCATAAAATGTCACAAAAATAAATTCACATCCGTAATTGAATCTATTATAGGGGCAAAGTAATCTGACATACAAAGACAATCATCTCAAACTAAATGTAGCATAGCTGTCCACTCATTTTCAACTTGGACAAGAAAATACACTCAATGGATATAAGATACAATCTTTTCCAAAAAAAAAAAAAAAGTGATACCTCCTCAAAATTGATAACAAGTCACATAAATCTACTCAAGTAATTGCTTGATGATCAAGATATAAATCCCTCCCTCCTCTCACAATATACTGCATTAACAATTATATAGCACTAAACTATCATTCACCACTAAAATAGAGAATCCTATACATTCATGTACCCACAGCCACATCTATAAATAGATGTCTCTACTGCAGAACAAAATCAAGTTTTTATAATTTTAATTTACATCCCTCATACTCTCACTACAATAAAAAAGAGATTTTGGAACGATTTTATTTTGGAACGAATTGAAAATTGTCCCAAAAAGTCAGATTTAGGGACAAATTTATATTTCATCCCAAAAAGACGACGAAAGATGCAAACCGTTCGAACAGTATGTTCAACGACGAAATATTCCGTCCCTAATAATTGAACTGTTCGAATGATGATGAGTCATCATTCGAAGAGTTAAATTTTTGCGTTCGAACGGAAATTTTGGCACGTTAAGTAACATCGTTATAGCGGGAAATTGCTACATCGTTCGAACGTACACTTTTACCATTCGAACGTGAATCATCATTCTTTGAATGGAATTATTAGGGTTCGAACGATGAGCATATATTTTTATTTTTAAGAGAATTATACTTACATTTACTAGTAATTATAAGAAATTTATCAATTAAATAATAGGAATAATATAAATCAATAATTAGTTCAGGAAATATAAAATAAGAGTAATTCAAAATTAAATACTAAATTTGCAAAACATTAAATATTGTCCATTCTAAAAACAAAACAAGAATAAATAAAAAATAGAAAATACTAAGACCCCATATCTTTGTCCACTTCCTCGTCTGCAGCTAGGCGTTCCTCTATCTGTGTCAGTCGAGTACTAATGATGACCTGAGTCGTCGACATGGCATCAAGCTCCGTACTTAAGTCAGAGATGCTACCAATAATCTCAGTATGAAACTCAAACACAGTAGAACGGATCTCCATATGCACTACATCGATCAGCACTAATGTTTGTCCGCTGATCGCTGCACGCACAATCTCGGCCATGTCCTCACGAGTAGTGCTATGTACTGATGCATCAGCCTGTACTCCATGATCTCCTGCCTGTGCATCTCTCTGACGATCAACCGGGTCTGAATGTTGTCCACGAAGACGCAATCTCGAGTGTCCCGTGCTGCGTGAAATGGTGGTACTGTTGATCGGTCCCATCGACTGCCGTTTACACTCGGCAACATCAGGCACAACACCAGCAAATAATAGAAATCGGGTGATTAGGATCCTGAATGACAGTATATCCGTCGAAATGTACTGGGACTCTGATCGAATCCTATCGAATATATACCCCACCAAGTTGGTAGGAATGCTACGAGCTACCCGTATCATAAATTTCGTCCGATCAAGGCCAACCTCTGTCTTGTGGTACCGAGGGTCAATGTTGATGGCGATTATCAAATACAGGATCTTGAAGAACGGAGATAAATCTGCCTGTTTGATGCTCTTCGTCCCGTCATACATGGGAGCATCTGGCCTAACAACCAAATTCCTCACCTCATGATCAGTAAGGGCATCGACCTCATCTATATAAGTTGGTGCCTCCTCCTCAGCTGTCTCCGCCTCAGCTGAAGCATAAGACTTTCTAGACATCACATTCGGATATGCATCTGACAGCCTAGGAATACCGAGATGCTTAGTGAGTCGATCTCGGGAAAATACATCTGTAACTCCTCAAACAGAGATGTTGTATGCCCTTTCGTCATCTGGGCTGGCACCACCAAGCTCTCTATAAAACTCAGAAACAATGTCAATATAAGATATAGTCTCCCATGATTCCTCCGCATCTAAGATAGGTCCCCAACTACGATCGTTGAAGATTGATGGCAGGTAATGACCCTCCCAGACAAGACTCTGGAAGTCAGACAGCTTCACCTGTCGCTCTAGTTAAAGAATCTTCTCCTTAGCTGGACTGATACTAGTTTCTGTAGTATTGCATCACTTACGTCCCGTCCTAGAAGAAGACATTATAATGAACCTGAAATTTACAATTAATTAAAAGCTTATCGATACAACATTAATAATAAAAATATTTAACAAAATTTGATAAAATCTCTTATTAATTTAATTATAATATAAGATAAATTTATTTATACCGTTCGAACACTATTTTAAGTGTTCGAACGGTATACAAAGCTGTTTGGGTTAGCCCATTCAAACGTATAAAACAACGTTCAAACGGGTTAAAACTAATTAATCTGTTTGGCTATTAGCATTCGAACGGCCTACCAAGCATTTGAACGGTATGCGAATCGTCCAGGGAGACGACGCCGAGTCGACTCAACCATTGAAATCCATGGAATCCTTCGATTTCATGGATTTTTTAACAAATAAAACATAAACAAACTTAAATAAACATTCCTTCAACAAATTTAAGCAAATCTACTGTGAGTATTGATGAAAAATTAATTTATCCTAATTTAAACAAATAATCCATCAAAAACCTAAATTTAAACGGTAAAATGGTTAGTGAAAAAGGATACTGGTGCTTAGAGTTGGAGGCTACGACTGGGTACTGTTCACAGCGGTAAAGGCGACGTTAAACAGCCAAAATGGAGGTTTTGTGAGCGGTTTTAAGTTTTGAGAGAGAGTTCAGTGTCTGTGAAAATGGGCGTCGGGGACAAGTTATATATACAATACCGTTCAAATAGTATTATAATATAGTTAATATATATTATTATATATATGTTATTAATGGCATATTATAATATATAGTTATTATATTTAATATACTATATATATAATATACTATGAGTTATATGATATAGTATCAATACTATATTATATATATACTAGTATATATGTTATAACATTATATAAATATTTTGGTGAACATATATATAATTAGTATATATATAATTGATTGTCGTTTTCTTCTGAGGAGATAATATTCCTGACAACTTTAATCTGTCATGTTGACTAATTTGGAAAGCAATAATCTTTTGGAATCACATAATTTGAGGGTCATAATTTACCAAATCCAGATCAAACGGATCTTAGGAATCAATCAGAGGTACTGGATGATAAGGCGAATAATCTTGAGAATGAGAGGCGCCTGAGTGAGAGGCCTGTTGAGAAGGAGAGTCCTGATGAGCTGCAGGTTGCTGTAATGGAGATAATCTGGTTGGATGTCGTGCGTCGTCTTCATCATCACTATTTGAAACTTGTGACATTACTTCGGCTAATTTTTTCCAATCTTTCTTACTGATAATGGATGCTAATTGTGCCTGGAATCTGCTATGTTGAACAAGTACTTCCGGAGCTTTGGTATCAGAGCCATTGGCGATTATATTATTATTGCTATTATTTTCTATATTGTTATTGTTATTGTATTATTGTCATCTCATTTTACATTTAATTTTATAGAATATTATTTTGCTCCTAGTGATGGTTATCGAGATCTGTATGTCGGGTTTGGGCTTTATTTTATAGCTAACCATGTCACGCATTCGGCTTACGTAAGGATTCATCAGCAACTCCAACTCCAATTCCTCCTCGAACAAGCATTCATCAAGGCGACCACTGCATCTGTTGCTCTTCACAATGACAAAAGCACTGCAACAATATGCGTTGAGGAGTATGATAAGCATCGTGAAGAATGCCAGATCAGGATGCATCCTCCCCGATCCCACCTTCGTCTTATACGTGACGACCTCCATTTCAGTATTTCTTAATTTCTACTTATCACTCCTACTAGCTGATGATCAGAGCTCCCTTCACAAATCACTCGCATCCATGCATCATGTCTGTTAAGGGTACTAGCTATACTTATAATTGCGTGTAAATTAGAATATCAGTACTGTTCACCAAAAGAAGGATAGATCCGGCCTATAGAGTATAGTGCGCCACTAGAGCTTATTGTTTAATGGGAAAACTTGTACTGACAGCACCTTTATTAAAGTTTTGGGACCCTGATATTACACCACTGTATTCGATCTTGTTTATTAAAATATATAGACCCTAAGTTCGCAGATTTAAAAGATATGTTGTGGGGCCAACCTCGCACCATATACAAGTAAATTAGAAGTAATTAATGTTAGATACATTTTAAAATATTGTATAAGTCTTGTACATTATTTTAAAATAATTTATTCATATGAATTTCAGATTTATCCATATATAATGGAGTCCGCGAGACTTATAGCTAATTCGGTCTTTTTGCATGTATGGTCAAGGTTAGTTAGGTTTCTCGCTCCAATAATTAAGCTCTAACCCAATTATTATGAACCCACTTTATTTAGTCTAAAAGCAAGCTGTGCGCCTTATATATTATATCTTACATTCTACGAAGATTATCCAATGAATGGTGACTCTTTCCAAACGAAAACGTCTTATGCTATGGTTAGGTGCAATATCTATGTCTGATGTCACGTACTCTCTTTAAATGCAAATGTCGTATCATGTTATGACAAGTTGTGGTTCTTAAATGTTTACCAATTTGAACTTGGAATTGAAACGAAATTCAAAGTTTGATTAATCTACTAATTTTAACTTTACAAGTGAACCATCTTTTTGTTTTAAAAACGGTTCATGACCATATAATATGTTCTCTGAATTTCTCTCTGATTCTTTATCTCTAATTTATTCCTTAGCAAAGTATTATTCAATAGCAAAACTGAGGTAGCTTGTCGAATATAAGATGTTCTCTGGTGGCTCCTTTTGGGGCTGGTCGTGCCGGTATAAACAAGTATGAACAAAGTTAGTAAAATGAGATCACTCATGATTAGCTTCCACTTATCCATTAATTAATGGTATAAACGGCAATATTATGCAAACAATGCAATTTTTTATAATAATAAAATCAAGAAAATCATGATTTGTCAAGATCATCTTGTAAATATTAGTGTTTAATAATCAATCATGTACAGGCCTGTGGCTAGGGAGGGTGCCTAGGAAAAAAGCAAAAAAGAAAAGAGGAAAAGTTAAAAAAAATAAAAAAACATTATCTCCAAAATATGAAAAAGAAGTTATAAAATGGGCTTGAGGTTCAATATTTCACGTGATTTATACCAATCTAAAAACAAATGAAGTCAATTTTAAAGTTTAAAAATCACATCAAATGTAAAAAAAATCATATTATCACAATTTACGCAAGTAGTAAAAATAGAATATCACATGTAAAATGAACATGCGTGTTTTGTGAATCCTAACTCAATCACGAAGTTTCAACCAAAAGATGTGAGTGAGATTGGGCTGAAACATAAAACCATAGGTGCTTGGAAAGCCTTTCCACGATACAGATAGTCAAACCTAATGCTGCTAGGATTTAAATATTTTTGTTTGAATACCTGTATTAGTATTGGCATATTGAGTAATATGACCCATTTTTCTTTTTCTTCTTTCCCCTTATTTATTTATTTATAGATAGAGAATTTTCACGGGAGGAATTTTGATATATAATCATGAGGTCATCTAGCCCGTTGTCAATTCTGTATACACGTAGAGCTTCCTACACTTTTGATTGCCTCCCCAAGAACTCATAGGTGGCAAAACAACAATTGATTGAGCTGGAAGTGTAGTGTGTGATGCAGGTCACAAATTACAAATAGTACATATGTTTTACACCTTTGTAACTTATAAAGGTACCTAATACAATTTTCAAAAGACATGTGTACTAGAAATTTTCAGAATTGACATCACTAACACTCTTTATCACACATATGTGCATGTTATCCATAACCAACAGACAGGAAAACTTTAAGAGAAGAGAATAGCAAGAGGAGAGGAAAAATAAACAAAACAAACAAAAAAAAATGAAAATGCATGCAATGAATGTGATGCATGTTCCAACCCTCATGCTATACCATAAGTACTATGTTTGGTCTGCTCGTCCTTCTTTCTCATCAACACTTGTCTCACTTTTGGATGATTCACCTTGTCAGCCTTCGGGCTAGTAGTCAATTGGTCTAACTTCATATTGATCATCTCATTTTGTTTGTTCAAGACCATGACTTGGCTCCACAAGTTCTGATTCCTTTTTGTTGAGTAGAGCTTTTCAGTTCTCTTAGGATGGCCCCTAAGCTCAAAACAGTTTGGTCGTATGTGACCAATCTTACCACACTTGTGACAGACATATTTACCTTGTGAGCTTTTTGTCTCATGGAGGGTGAGACATACCTAAGAGTATTTACGGAATTCTTACCCTTTTTAAAAGGATAACCAGTCCTACTTTTAGAGAAAGCAGGAGCATGAACAGATTGACTTTTTAACTTAAAGCAATCTGGTCTTACATGACCAACCTTCCCATAATGATGACACATAGGGCTCATGTTGCGAGCTCCTTGTCTCTTGGGAGGTGGGACAAACTTTTGCACATGAAGGATTTTCTTACCCTTTTTAGATGGTTAAGCTTTGTTATTCTCATTCGATGCAGGAACAAACACAATTTTTTCCACATTTTTACAGAAGATTTTTGAAGTTGACGCCACATCAGATTTCCCTTCCACATATCCTATACCTCTCTTGTTACCACAGGACTTTCCTAAAGTTAGGATTTTGTCAAATTACCATTGACCATATATACAATCAAAATTATTTAATAAAATCACTTAATATTAATTTTACTAATTTAATTAATTTTTCTGTTGAAAACAAAAAGAAGAACAAATGTACATGGATCAAAGCAGATTAAATGGACCAACCGGACCAATAGCTAACGATCCGGTCCAACAAAAACGATGGATCAAAATTTTTGGTCCGTGACATCGCCTGGATTGGACTGGACCGATTACATCCTTAAATACCATTATGGGTTGGGCAGAGGAAGAGTAAGCATGAAAGACATTGAATGGGCTTTACAGTTTACTTTCTACTTGGTATGAGCTGTTTTTAACAATTAAGGATATGTTTTAATGCTAAGAATATCTCAAATGATTTGAATTTATCTATAAATAATAGTGAGTTAAGATATTTGAGTGAGTTTTGTGTAAGAATGTAAGTCTTATTGAGATTTGTTTGAACGTATGAAATAAATTGAGATCTGTTTAATCTTTTATAGAAAGTTGAAAAAGTATTAAGTTTTATCAATGATTGACTTCTTGTTGTAGTGATAAAATAATTATGTAAAGTTTAAAAAGTTATGGGTCCCATCATTAGTTTGACTTCTCGATATATAGATGAAAACACATGACCCACTTGAGATCATTTCAGATGGACATACTGTGCACTTTTGGATGCTGAGTATAGTCTAATATATGAAACTACCTCAAATCACCTTAGCATCCAAACACCAAATGCAACTTCATGGTATTATTGTAACTGGGTAAAGAAGAGTGATGATCAAAAGAATGAGGGTGTAGAGACTCAGGGTGAGCCGCAAGAGTGTGGTATTTAATTAATAATCACTTTAATTAACAAACCACTAAAATCAATGTTCTTGCTATTTTATTGATTTATTCGCAACGGAAATGCTAGGGACAACCGCCCTTGCGTCCTCGTTGCGAAATCTGCTGATGTGGCAGGCTGTATGTCAGCAGATAAAATTAAAAAAAAAATGGATGAAGGAAAAGGGGCGAGAATGCATGTCTATCAAACGCAGACGCGTTTCCCTTCTGTCTTCTTCTTTCTCTGATCTGTTATAGACCACAAGTTGTTACACATACACTCCCTCTTTCAAATTCTTCATTCCATATCTCCCAACACACACTCCATTTAACTAATAAATAAGTATGAACTGGATTTGAGTAAGTAAACGGTAGCAAAAATATAAACAAAAAAAACGTCTTCTTCCTTTATTTTTTTTCAGCTCCCCGCTCTTCATTTCCTCCTATTTCGTCATTTTCGCCATTGCTACTGATTTCCAAAGCTCTTGCATCCTATTTTCCTGAGCCTGGGTCTTGAGTTACTACTCCAAAAAGGTAACGTTTTTCATCCCCCAGTCTATTTTTTGGTGCAAAAATAGGGGCCTTGGACTCTGCGATGGGAAAATACATGCATTCCTCAGTCAAACTTTCCAACTGTCGAAACATGCAACAAATATAGAAACTCGAAATTATCTTCTTCTTTTTTCCCTTCGTTTCATCAATTTTCTTGGGAACCAAACGGAGCCAGATTTGACGATTACCTTAAATAAAGCAGACGAGCATAAGCAGCAGAGCAAGTCCAGTAATGTGTAGTGCAGAGAAAGTCAATAATCAGGGAAATCTTCTTTAAGCTGAGAGAATAAGATCTAATAGTGAGAGTGGGGGGCAAGCTAATCAGTCAGATAGAGAGAGAGAAGAGTCAATCCGTTTAACTTTTCTTGCTTGCGTTTAGCTTTTCTTGCTCGCTTGGAAGCGATGACCTCCATTGAAGGGCAAAAGCATTTTACCCACTTGCCTTTTTTCAGAAAGAGAAGAAGAGTAAATAATTCTTGATTTGGGTAGGGCTGCTTTGCGTTTTGGGGGGAAGGGGGGGGATTTATTTTCCACGTGGGACGGGGTTACGCGGCAGTTTCCCCGCACGGTTGTATACATCATTTTTCTATTCGCAAATTAGTAATCAAGGAAAAATACTTTCTAATTTCTAGTTCTAATATCTTTTTTAACCAGTGATCCATGCCATAGTACTCTCACTCCACATGGTGTGCTTTGCTTGACCATTGAGGTCTTCCATTATTGTCATTAGGTCAACTTTAATTTTACAAGAACGACGTACTTTAATAAATGGGTCAGGTACGGTTTCTTCGGCACTCTCTTTTTTTCGTAATGTCTACCTTTTTTTAAAGCTAGGGTGGTACGAATAATTTAGTGCAGATATATATGTTTAACTTCTCTGGATCTAGAAAACAGGCAAGAGAAAAAACCGGCTAGAGAGAAGTCAGAGCTTCTCTTTCTAGGAGGTGGAAATTTTTCTCCGCACTTATTGTTGCTCTTTTCTCGTAATTATTTACTATACAGAAAGGGTTTCTAAACTTCAAAATCTCAATCTGTTGAAGCTCTCCTCAGTGTCTTTTCCATCATCATCTACATTTACTTCGGCTTCATCTTCTGATGGACATGGATTCACTGATCCTTCAAACAAAAGCTCTGTCTTGGCATGATCTTAATCTTCAGCCTGCACCCGAGATTGCAAAAGCTAATTCAGACAAAATCCTGATAGGAAGGTTAGTAGCTGATAGACCATTGAACAAATATGCTATTCACTCTAGTATTAAAGCCGCTTGGAACTTTGTCCAAAACTTTCTAATTGAAGATATGGATATAAACAAGTTTATATTCACATTTAGATCATCTCAAGACAAGTTCAGAGTGCTTAATCAAGCCCCTTGGAATATCAAAGGGCATTTGATTATTCTGAAACCATGGTCTCCGGGTGCAACTCTCCATGAAATCAATCTAAATCATGCAATTTTTAATGTACAAATTCATGGTTTACCCCTAGACCACATAACTCTTGATAATGCCATTGAAATTGGGAAAGCAATTGGTAACTTGATCAAAGTGGAAGAAGATCCTCTCTATGGAATAGCATTCAGAAAGTTTATAAGAATAAAGGTTGAACTCGATATCACAAAACCTCTACAACAAGGATTTATGATGCCAAGACTCGGCAACAATGAAATCTGGATTGCTATCAAATATGAAAAGTTGTCAGACTTTTGCTATGCATGTGGAAGGCTTGGACATTCCCAAATATTCTGTGGTTTTCTCAGTTCACCTCCATCAAGGCTAAAGTATGGACCATGGATTAGAGCAGAGTTTAATGGTAACAATGAGAATAGTCAGGCATTTCACCAAACAGATAATGGGCAGTATGAAGAAACAGAGCACTTGCAAAATTTTTCTCCTTCGGTTTCAACTTTCGGCAGTTATAACAAAGAAAAAAACATCATCCAAGCACGTAAACAGCAGGAAATATTTCTCAAAGGCCAGATTAGTCTTAACAAGGATCATATTGTGGAAATCTCAGCCAATAGTCCGGATGCACAGAATTTGGGTTCATCTTCGTTGAATTCGCAGAAGCCACAAGAAAATTTCATGAGGGAAGACTCGGCAACACCTTACAGCTACAGTGAATCAGGATCATTAATTCTTCCACCTAGAAGAGTTAATTTCTTCTCTGTTGACCCAACCACCGAATCAAAAGATCTTACCTCAAATCGGCAAATATCCTTTTTGTCTTCAGCGTCAGAGTTGCAGGTGGCTGAAGATATTACTTCATCGGTACAAGAGCCTTCTAATTATACTTCTGTCATCGAGTCAATGCAACACAATCCACCATGGAGATCACAATGGCAGCAGATTTACTCAGCTATGCATAATTATAAATCTCAAAAGGAAACTCATGGGCTTGGGTTAGGGAGTGGGCTTGGAATTCACCAATCTCATGCTATGAAGCCCACGGGTAATTCAAAGAATCAAAAAGAGACTAGGCCTCTCTTTATGGAACCTCACGTTTTAATGACTAAAAGGCCTCAACATGTTAATGTCTCACCTTCCCAATTTAGTTCTTCTGAAGCCCAAGTCAATGAGGTTTTCAACCATTCAGCCTCAAGTGTTCCAGGTATTACTGCTAAGCCGAACAAGTCTTCGCTGAATCCATTCCAATTGAAGTCTCCGCTGAAATCATTCATAGTGAACTCTTCGCCGAATAAGTCTCCGCTGAACCAGTCTTCATCAACAATTATCAACTCGCCAACTTCAATTCCAAATGTTGAAGAATTTACGGACTTCCCTCCAAATCAGATGAATATTCAGCTGCTTGAAGATCTAAGTTCTCACAGTGAAATAGGTCCAATGCAAGTTGAAATGACAACAAATTTATCTGCTGATCCCATTCACAGTGAAACTAATCCTAAGGCAATTCTTCCTTCCAAGAGGCAACAACTCAGTGAACTCTCTGAAGCTCCAAAAAGAAAATCACAACGATTTACCAAGGTGGAGAAAATAGATCCAAATGAGGGCAATACTCTACAGCCACAAACCGATGAAGACTCAATGGCTTTAACTCTTCTGAAAATGCATGAAGGTTCATTGGGGAAGGAAAAAAAATCAAAAGGAAAGGCCAAATTCAATCCCTATAGTAGACCACCAAAACACTCTCAAGCCAAATCCAAATTAGCTTTTCCAGGGCCTTTTATTTGCATGGGAGACTTCAATGATCTTATAGACCAATCTGAAAAATACGGTGGAAGGCCCATCTCTTTTACTCCAAATAAGGGTCTCAAAGCCCTTATGGATAGAAATGGCCTTATTGACATTGGTTACATGGGCCCAAAGTTTACATGGACTAACAATAGACAGGGTCAAGCACTCATAAGGGAAAGACTAGATCGAGCTATCGCCAATCAAGAATGGCGACTACTCTTTTCAGATGCTACATTACAACACCTTGCGTCATCAGTATCAGATCATCATCCCATATTGTTATCTACTACGGCCAACATTCGTCAAGCACCATCTTTCAAGTTTGAAGAATTCTGGACTCGAGAGCCATTAAGCTATCAAATAATCAGCGAAGCATGGAGTACAACCTACTTGGGTAATCCGTCTTACATTCTATGCAAGAAAATCAAGGCAACAAAAGAAGCACTCAAGGTCTGGAACAAGAATCACTTCGGCCAAATCAACCACAATATACATCAGATTGAAAGTGAACTCCTTGAGGTGCAATGTGATATTATGACACCTTCCAATCAAGAAAAAGAAAGCTTTTTGCAAAATAGGCTTCACAAGCAAAGGGAATATGAAGAAATACTTTGGAAACAAAAATCTAGGCTTACCTGGCTCACTTCAACGGATCTCAACACTAAATTTTATCATTTGACAACAACCATCCGAAGAAGAAGGAATGCAATTGAATCAATCAAATTGACGCCAGGTAATTGGTCAATGGACCCTGCAGTTATAGAGTCTTCCTTTATTAATCATTTCAGAACTATATATTCCTCTTCAAATCCAAATATTCCGATTCAACTGGATAATCTTTTTGAAAAGCAAATTTCGGATATAGAGAATGAATCTCTAATTGCCATACCAGAAGAAGAGGAAATACTTGAAGCTCTAAAGCAGATTCCCAGTAATAAAGCTCCAGGGCCAGATGGAATGACCGCTCTATTCTATAAGCACTATTGGAGTATTGTCAAAAAAGAAGTTATTATGGCAGTTCAGAACTTCTTTAGCAGTGGCCAGCTTCTTAAGCAGATTAATCATACCAACATTGCTCTGATCCCAAAGACAGCAAGTCCAAATAATCCAAGCCATTATCGCCCTATCAGTCTCACGAATGTTAGCTACAAGATTATAACCAAAATCATGGCCAATCGCCTAAAAATCTTGCTCCCACAAATCATCTCACCACTCCAGACAGCTTTCGTCCCAGGCAGAAACATTAAGGAAAATACTATCATAGCCCATGAACTTTTTCACCATCTCAAAAAAAAGACAGGAAAAAAAGGATTGATGGCGATTAAGCTAGATATGGAAAAGGCATTTGATCAGGTAGAGTGGGATTTTCTCTTTATAGTGATGCAGAACCTGGGATTCAATCAAAAGTGGATACAATTGATAAAGGAGTGTATAACAACAGTGTCATTCTCTATCCTCATCAATGGTTCTCCAAGAGGCTTCTTCAAATCTCAGAGAGGAATCAGGCAAGGTGACCCTATATCACCTTTTCTATTTATATTAGTCACAGAAGCCCTGTCTAGGATTTTATTAAAGGCTGAAGCCCAACAGAAGCTGGAAGGGGTTCGAATTAGCAGAAATAGTCCAGCAGTGTCTCACTTATTATTTGCAGACGACACAATTATATTTGCAAAGGCTACGGAAAAAAATGCTCAAACCATTTCAGACTGTCTTGTAAAATATCAAAGCTGGTCAGGACAAAAGATCAATCTGAGCAAATCTTCAATGTTTATCACCAGAAATACAAGTCAAGCAACAAAAACAACTATTTCTCAATGGCTGCCTTACAAACCAACATCAGCTAGAATGAAATATCTGGGATTACACACCTCTTTCAATAGAAGCAAAAAAGAAAACTACAGTGAAATGTTGTGTAAGGTGGGAAAAAAATTGGAAGGTTGGAAGTCAAAACTACTAGCTCAGGCAGGCAGAACCATGTTAATCAAATCAGTGGTAAGTACAATACCAACATATCATATGAGTACTTTCTTGCTACCAAAATCAGTCTGCAAAACTCTTGATACAACTTTCAAAAATTTTTGGTGGGGATTCTCAAAAGATAAGATTCATAATTTGACGCTCAAATCTTGGAAATCTATCTGTCAACCGAAAAAAGAAGGAGGACTTGGTATCAGATTGATGGAAAAGATGAATCAAGCAATGCTAGCAAAAACTGGATGGGAATTAAGTGGATCAAGAAATGGCTTGTGGCACTCTATCCTAACTGCTAAATATTTGAAGAATACAACATTCTGGGAGGCTACAGAGAAGGCATCAGATTCTTGTATGTGGAAGGGACTACTCAAAACAAAAAATCTACTCAAAAAAGGTCGATGCTACCAAATTTACAATGGAGAATCGGTAAACATCTGGCTGGATCCGTGGGTTCCCTCTTTGATTAATTTCAAACCACGACCTATCCAAGGTATGGACTTAGAACATCCAACTCTTACAGTTTCAGATCTTATAAATGTGAATCTTAGGATATGGAATATTCCAAAAATGCAAAATCTCTTCGATCAAGGAAGCATCTCCGAAATACAAAAAATTCCAATCCCAACAAGAGCAAATGAGCAAGATAAAGTGGTTTGGGCATTAAACCACAATGGAAAATATTCAGTCAAATCTGCTTATCAAGCAACAATACTAGATCAGGTTTCAACTCAGCAAAATCCCTCGATGACACTCTTCAAGCCTATGTGGAGCCTTAAAATCCACGATCGTCATAAACTACTGATTTGGAAACTTCTTTGGAATATCCTTCCTACCAGATCTAGAATTGGTGAAATTCTTCCCCAAACAGAAGGATGTATATTCTGCAACCACAATGAAGAAACTTTAATGCATCTTTTTGTCGAATGCCCTATCAACAGAATCTTGTGGCAACAAAGCAGTTGGCCTCTTCATCTTGCAAATCTGCCTATTCATTCTATATCAGATTGGATTAGAATGATCATCTACCCGGAAAGAGAATTGGGACTTCAAAAGGAGGAAAAACACCATTTTCAACTGTTTGCAGTTATAATGCTGGATTTTATTTGGCGGAAGAGAAATGACATTGTTCATAATCACACTTCTATCTCAATTGAAGAGGCAAACTTCCAACTCAAGCACATATATGAAGACTATAAAGAAGCGTGGAAAGGAAAACTTTATCAACAAAGCAAGGAAGAAAAATGGTTTCCTCCACCTCCAAACTACCAAAGCTTTTCTTTCGATGCGGCGGTGCGTGATCAATTCTCAGTAGCTTCAGCAATACGAAGAAATCATAGTGGAGATATCATGGAAATAACAACAGAAAAGATACAAACCACTATCCCTCTAGTAGCAGAAGCAATAGCAGCATTGCTAGCATCCAAGATGGCTTCAACTCATTGTCTAGCGATCATAGAAGGGGATGCCCAAACGGTAATTACATCCATTGACAATCCAGATTCAACTTTGTTCTGGAATATATCAACTATTATCAAGGACATTCAGCATATATCCACACATCATCCAGACTGGAAATTTGCTAAAATACATCGATCTCAAAACCGATGTGCGCACTCAGTGGCGCAATGGGCAGCTACCAACCATGTTTTTGGAAGCCTACCCTTAGATAAAATTCCTAGTTGTTTTTTGTATATTGATAGTGGAAAGGATCCTCCTTAAATTTTGTATCTTTATTATCTATAATATGCTTGATTAGAAAAAAAAAAA
>QEOT01002684.1:87604-108033 GCA_003123785.1 Pterocarya stenoptera
AAAAAAAAAAAAAAAAAAAAAAAAAAAAAAAAAAAAAAACTTCTCTGGATCTGAGAAAGACAGAAGTGTGAGGCCACGCGCCATAAACGAACAGAACTTGACCCTGTTAATTAATTAGCTCCACAATTATCTCCATGGCCCCTTTTGGTTTATTAGGAGACGACAGCTATAAGCCATGCATTAAGGTCTTAATTTGTTGCTTATGATCCTAAACATTTTCTTCTGGAGTTCGATCGACCTGAAATATTCAAGCTTAAAAAGCCCCTCCCGGCCATCTCGATTAATTTCATGTTCAAGGTTGGTTTATTATAAATGATCCATCGAAATGGCTAATTAGGACTTAATCACGGAACTTTCTTGTTTTGTTGGTTAAACAGTACACTTGATTTAATATAAATTAAGTAATTATTTTGTTCAATAAAGGGATACTTAATTTCTTCTAATTTGTTAGTGCGTACGTAGTTCATTCATTAACCCTTCAACAGTGATCGCGTTGTCTGTACAGCTAGCATGGAATAAAATAAGAGCATTGCTATGCATCATCCTACACACCACACACCAATGTGTTTTTTATTTTTTTTTATTTTTTTTTCAATTTTTTTTTATTTTACTCTTCTTGAAACATTTATATTTTTTTATTCATCATCCATATAATACACATTTAATAAGAGAAACAAATAAAAAAAATAAAAAAAAATTATGGTGTGTGGTGTGTAGGATGATGCAAAGATTAATTCATAAAATAAATGCATGTTTGCAACTTTATACATATACATATATATATATATATATATGTGTGTGTGTGTGTGTGTCTGTGATCATATCAACATTGTCTGACTGGTGTGATCGATAAAGTCTACATCATGCATGATTGAAGCATATCATTTTATATATAGTTTTAATTACAGTTATATATATGCGTGTAACCTTTATAATTGTTGTGGAAATTGTTGTTTATTCTCCAGCAAAATTAGACATACACATCGATTCAAACATACGAACATAACTGGGAGTAGTCTGGTAATATTCCGGTCAATCCTTAAAGAAAACAACAACAAAAGGATTAAAAAAAAAAAAAACACACATAAGCATAGGATCATATTGTAGAATAACGAAGTTTACAGCTGATCAAAGAGGCGCATTGCCACGTTTCAAGATCATCATGATGATCAGCAGCGTTGGAAGATATTCTTCTTGACACAAAGTTTCAAGTCTTTCCTTACGTCGGAAATACATGTATTATATGTAGGGTCGTTGGGTTTCCCACAAGCAATGGCTGGTTGTCCAGGTATGTCGGGTCTGGGCTTTATTTTATAGCTAACCATGTCACGCATCCGGCTTACGTAAGGATTCATCAGCAACTCCAACTCCAATTCCTTCTCGAACAGGCATTCATCGAGGCGGCCACTACATCGAAAACTGCTGTTGCTCTTCGCAATGACAAAAGCACTGCAACAATATGCGTTGAGGAGAATGATAAGCATCGCGAAGAATGCCATATCAGGATGCATCCTCCCCGATCCCACCTTCGTTATACGTGACGACCTCCATTTCAATATTCCTTAATTTCTACTGATCACTCCTACTAGCTGATGATCAGAGCTCCCTTCACAAATGACTCGCATCCACGCATCATGTCCGTTAACGGTACTAGCTATACTTATAATAGCGTGTAAATTAGAATATCAGTACTGTTCACCAAAAGAAGGATAGATCCGGCCTATAGAGTATAGTGCGCCACTAGAGCTTATTGTTTAATGGGAAAAATTGTACTGACAGCACCTTTATTCATATGAATTTCAGATTTATCCATAATGGAGTCCACGAGACTTATAGCTAATTCGGTCTTTTTGCATGTATGGTCAGGGTTAGTTAGGTTTCTCGCTCCAATAATTAAGCTCTAACCCAATTATTATGAACCCACTTTATTTAGTCTAAAAGCAAGCTGCGCGCCTTATATATTATATCTTACTTTCTACGAAGATTATCCAATGAATGGTGACTCTTTCCAAACGAAAACGTCTTATGCTATGGTTAGGTGCAATATCTCTGTCTGATGTCACCTACTCTCTCTA
The DNA here is from genome assembly GCA_003123785.1 of Pterocarya stenoptera. NCBI lineage: Eukaryota > Viridiplantae > Streptophyta > Magnoliopsida > Fagales > Juglandaceae > Pterocarya > Pterocarya stenoptera. The sequence goes on from QEOT01002684.1 coordinate 89,680, forward strand.
AATGCAAATGTCGTATCATGTTATGACAAGTTGTGGTTCTTAAATGTTTACCAATTTGAACTTGGAATTGAAACGAAATTCAAAGTTTGATTAATCTACTAATTTTAACTTTACAAGTGAACCATCTTTTTGTTTTAAAAAAAGGTTCATGACCATATAATATGTTCTCTGAATTTCTCTCTGATTCTTTATCTCTAATTTATTCCTTAGCAAAGTATTATTCAATAGCAAAACTGAGGTAGCTTGTCGAATATAAGATGTTCTCTGGTGGCTCCTTTTGGGGCTGGTCGTGCCGGTATAAACAAGTATGAACAAAGTTAGTAAAATGAGATCACTCATGATTAGCTTCCACTTATCCATTAATTAATGGTATAAACGGCAAGATTATGCAAACAATGCAATTTTTTATAATGATAAAATCAAGAAAATCATGATTTGTCAAGATCATCTTGTAAATATTAGTGTTTAATAATCAATCATGTACAGGCCTGTGGCTAGGGAGGGCGCCTAGGAAAAAACCAAAAAAGAAAAGAGGAAAAGTTTAAAAAAATAAAAAAACATTATCTCCAAAATATGAAAAAGAAGTTATAAAATGGACTTGAGGTTCAATGTTTCACCTGATTCATACTAATTTAAAAATAAATGAAGTTAATTTTGAAGTCTAAAAATCACATCTAATATAAAAAAAAAAATCATATTATCACAATTTACACAAGTAGTAAAAACAGAATATTACATGTAAAATGAACATGCGTGTTTTGTGAATCCTAACTCAATCACGAAGTTTCAATCAAAAGATGTGAGTGGGGTTGGGCTGAAACATAAAACCATAGTTGCTTGGGAAGCCTTTCCACGATACAGAAAGTCAAACCTAATGCTGCTAGGACTTAAATATTTTTGTTTGAATTCCTGTATCAATATTGGCCTATTGAGTAATATGACCCCTTTTTTCTTTTTCTTCCCCTTTTTTCTTTTTCTTCCCCTTTTTCTTTTTCTTCTTTCCCCTTATTTATTTATTTATAGATAGAGAATTTTCACGGGAGGAATTTTGATATATAATCATGAGGTCATCTAGCCCGTGGTCAATTCTGTATACACGTAGAGCTCCCTACACTTTTGATTGCCTCCCTAAGAACTCACAGGTGGCAAAACAACAATTGATTGAGCTGGAAGTGTAGTGTGTGGTGCAGGTCACAAATTATAAATAGTACATATGTTTTACACATTTGTAACTTATAAAGGTACCTAATACAATTTTCAAAAGACATGTGTACCAGAAATTTTCAGAATTGACATCACTGACACTCTTTATCACACATATGTGCATGTTATCCATAACCAACAGACAGGAAAACTTTAAGAGAAAAGAATAGCAAGAGGAGAGGAAAAATAAACAAAACAAACAAAAAAATGAAAATGCATGTAATGAATGTGATGCATGTTCCAACCCTCATGCTATACCATAAGTACCATGTTTGGTTTGCTCGTCCTTCTTTCTCATCAACACTTGTCTCACTTTTGGATGATTCACCTTGTCAGCCTTCTGGCTAGTAGTTAATTGGTCTAACTTCATATTGATCATCTCATTTTGTTTGGTCAAGACCATGACTTGGCTCCACAAGTTCTGATTCCTTTTTGTTGAGTAGGACTTTTCAGTTCTCTTAGGATGGCCCCTAAGCTCAAAACAGTTTGGTCGTATGTGACCAATCTTACCACACTTGTAACAGACATAGTTTACCTTGTGAGCTTTTTGTCTCATGGAGGGTGAGACATACCTAGGAGTATTTACGGAATTCTTACCCTTTTTAAAAGGATAAGCAGTCCTACTTTTAGAGAAAGCAAGAGCATAAACAGATTGACTTTTTAACTTAAAGCAATCTGGTCTTACATGACCAACCTTCCCATAGTGATGACACATAGGGCTCATGTTGCGAGCTCCTTGTCTCTTGGGAGGTGGGACAGACTTCTGCACATGAAGGATTTTCTTACCCTTTTTAGATGGTTGAGCTTTGTTATTCTCATTCGATGCAGGAACAAACACAATTTTCTCCACATTTTTACAGGAGATTTTTGAAGTTGACGCCACATCAGATTTCCCTTCCACATATCCTATACCTCTCTTGTCGCCACAAGACTTTCCTGAGGTTAGGATTTTGTCAAATTACCATTGACCATATATACAATCAAAATTATTTAATAAAATCACTTAATATTAATTTTACTAATTTAATTAATTTCTCTGTTGAAAACAAAAAGAAGAACAAATGTACATGGATCAAAGCGGATTGAATGGACCAACCGGACCAATAGCTAACGATCCGGTCCAACAAAAATGATGGATCAAAATTTTTGGTCCGTGACATCCCCTGGATTGGACTGGACCGATTACATCCTTAAATACCATTTTGGGTTGGGCAGAGGAGGAGTAAGCATGAAAGACATTGAATGGGCTTTACAGTTTACTTTCTACTTGGTATGAGCTTTTTTTAACAATTAAGGATATGTTTTAATGCTAAGAATATCTCAAATGATTTGAATTTATCTATAAGTAATAGTGAGTTAAGATGTTTAAGTGAGTTTTGTGTAAGAATGTAAGTCATATTGAGATTTGTTTGAACGTATGAAATAAATTGAGATCTATTTAATCTTTTATAGAAAGTTGAAAAAGTATTAAGTTTTATCAATGATTAACTTCTTGTTGTAGTGATAAAATAATTATGTAAAATTTAAAAAGTTGTGGGTCCAATCATTAGTTTGACTTCTCAATATATAGATGAAAACACATGACCCACTTGAGATCATTTCAGATGGACATACTGTGTACTTTTGGATGCTGAGTATAGTCTAACATATGAAACTATCTCAAATCACCTTAGCATCCAAAGACCAAATGCAACTTAATAGTATTATTGTAACTGGGTAAAGAAGAGTGATGATCAAAAGAATGAGGGTGTAGAGACTCAGGGTGAGCCGCAAGAGTGTGGTATTTAATTAATAATCACTTTAATTAACAAACCACTAAAATCAATGTTCTTGCTATTTTATTGATTTATTCGCAAATTAGTAATCAAGGAAAAATACTTTCTAATTTCTAGTTCTAATATCTTTTTTTACCAGTGATCCATGCCATAGTACTCTCACTCCACACGGTGTGCTTTGCTTGACCATTGAGATCTTCTATTATTGTCATAGGTCAACTTTAATTTTACAAGAACGTACTTTAATCTCTATAAATGGGTCAGGTACGGTTTCTTCGGCACTCTCTTTTCTTCGTAATGTCTACGTACCTTTTTTTAAAGCTAGGGTGGTACGAATAATTTAGTGCAGATATATATATTTAACTTATCTGGATCTGAGAAACACAGACAAAGAAGTGTGATGCCACGCGCCATAAACGAACAGAACTTGACCCTGTTAATTAACTAGCTCCACAATTATCTCCATGGCCCCTTTTGGTTTATTAGGAGACGACAGCTATAAGCCATGCATTAAGGTTTTAATTTGTTGCTTATGATCCTAAATATTTTCTTCTGGAGCTCGATCGACCTGAAATATTCAAGCTTAAAACGTCCCTCCCGGCCATCTCGATTAATTTCATGTTCAAGGTTGGTTTATTATAAATGATCCATCGAAATAGCTAATTAGGACTTAATCACGGAACTTTGTTGTTAATTTGTTGGTTAAACAGTACACTTGATTTAATATAAATTAAGTAATTATTTTGTTTAATAAAGGGATACTTAATTTCTTCTAATTTGTTAGTGCGTACGTAGTTCATTCATTAACCCTTCAACAGTGATCGTTTTCTGTACAGCTAGCATGGAATAAAATAAATGTTTGCAACTTTATGAGTGTGCGTTGGCGGATCTATTAAGGGGCAGGAGGGGGCATGGATCCCCTCACCCAAAAAGTTTAAAGAATTAATTTTTGCATCATTTTACATATTATATATTATAATTTTTTTTATTTATTTCTCTTATTAAATGTGTATTATATGGATGATAAATAAAAAAATATAAATATTTCAAGAAGAGTAAAATAAAAAAAAAATTTTTAAAAATAAAAAATAGTTTGGTGTGTGGTGTATAGGATGATGCATAGCAATGCTCAAGTTTAAAATAGGGAAAATGCTTTTACACCTACTTTACTTCCCAATATATTTGACCGCTGGTTAAAAAAGTTTTTTTTTTTACTTAATAATTAAGGAAGTGATTTTAAATATATTAATATATTTTTTTATTTTTAAAATTTTTTTAAATGTATTAAAAAATGTGAAAACAAAACAACAAAACAAAAAGCAAAAAAAAAAAAAAACAACTGGGCGATAAGCCCAGTGGTAAGAGTGGGGCGGCAGAGTAGCCCCACTCTGTAAAATATATATATTAATTTTTTATAATGTAATAGGGTGATATTGATTTTATTTTATGTTGGCTCCCTCTCTAAAAAATTATTTTGGCCCCCCTCTATAAAATTATTTTGATCTTATAGATTGATTACTTATAAGTCCAATTTTAAAAAAATTAATCTAATTTAAAAATAAAATAAATAAAATACTTGATTATTTAGTTGTCTATTTTGAAAAAGAAATAGTTAAGAATTTTGATTTAGATTCAATACTTGATGATTTTATGTCTTTAAAAGAACGCAAGTTACAATTTTAGACACTCTATATTTCTTTTGTTTGATATATTTGTATGAATGTCTTTATTTTATTTCAATGATATATTGTTCTCAGTTCTTGACATATCATATACTTTTTTAATACATAGGTTGTATTAAATGTATTTTATTTTTATTTTAGATCATACTATTATATTGTTCTATACCACCGGAAAAATTGCATAGAAATAGAACAAAAATTTTTTATTATAGTTTTAGTTTTACTTGACCCCTCCTAAAACAAATTTCTGGTTCCGCCACTGCATGTGTGTGTGATCATATCAACATTGTCTGACTGGTGTGATCGATAAAGTCTACATCATACATGATTGAAGCATATCATTTTATATATAGTTTTAATTAAAGTTATATACGTGTAACCTTTAAAATTGTTGTGGAAATTATTGTAGTTTATTCTCCAGCAAAATTAGACATACACATCGATTCAAACATACGAACATAACTGGGAGTAGTCTGGTAATATTCCGGCCAATCCTTAAAGAAAACAACAACAATAGGATTTTTAAAAAAACACACACATAAGCATTATATATAGGATCATATTATAGAATAACGAAGTTTACAGCTGATCAAAGACGCGCATTGCCACGATTCAAGAGTTTCCGCAGCGTTTGAAGAAATTATCCACGACACAAAGGTGATAGTCTTTCTTTATCTGGGAGATACATACAGCATAAGGGTCTTTAGATTTCCCACAAGTAATGGCTGGTTCTCCAGGTTTGTCGGTCTTCGGCCTTGGATAGGTAATAAGCATCCGGCTTGCGTAAGGATTCATCAGTAACTCCAACTCCAATTCCTCCTCGAACAGGCATTCATCGAGGCGGCCAATGCATCGGAAACTGCTGTTGCTCTTCACAATGACAGAAGCACTGCAACAATATGCGTTGAGGAGTATGAAAAGCATCGCGAAGAATGCCAGATCAGGATGCATCCTCCCCGATCCCACCTTCGTCTTATACGTGACGACCTCCATTTCAGTATTCCTTAATTTCTACTGATCACTCCTACTAGCTGATGATCAGAGCTCCCTTCACAAATCACTCGCATGCAAGCATCATTTATGTTAACTAGCTATACTTATAATAGCGTGTAAATTAGAATATCAGTGTTAACCAAAAGAAGGATAGATCCCTATAGAGTATAGTGCGCCACTAGAGCATGCTTATTGTTTAATGGGAAAAATTATACCGACAGCACCCTTATTAAAGTTTTGGGACCCTGAGATTACACCACTATATTCGATCTTGTTTATTAAAATATATAGACCCTAACTTCGCAGATTTAAAAGATATGTTGTGAGCCAGCTGAGGCCAACCTCGCACCATATACGAGTAAATTAGAAGTAATTAATGTTAGATACATTTTAAAATATTGTATAAGTCTTGTATATATATATTTTGTTTAAATGACCGAATTTGTTATTAAAAAAATAATTCTTTTATATAAATTTCAAATTTATTCATCTTTTTTAAATAGAGTATGCGAGACTTATATATCCTACCGAAATTATAATATCTTACTTTCCTACAGAGATTATCCAGTAATTGGTGACCTCTTTCCAAACGAAAACGTCGTATGCTATATATGGTTAGGTGCAATATGTCTAATGTCATCTACTCTCTCTAAATGCAAATGTCGTATCATGTTATGACAAGTTGTGGTTAATAAATTATGCGAAAACTGTAATGATTTTTATCCTTATTCATTTTTTAAAAATGTTTACCAATTTGAACTTGGAATTGAAACGAAATTCAAAGTTTGATTAATCTACTAATTTTAGCTGTACAAGTGAACCATCTTTTTGTTTTAAAAAAGGTCGACCATATAATATGTTCTCTGAATTTCTCTCTGATCCTTTATCTCTTTATTCCTTAGCAAATCATTATTCAATAGCAAAGTTGAGGTAGCTTGTCGAATATAAGACGCTCTCCGGTGGCTCCTTTTGGGGCTGGCCGTGCCGGGTATAAACAAGTATGAACAAAACTAGTAAAATGAGATCACTGATTAGCTTCCACCTATCCATTGTTGAGCTAATTAAAAGATAAAATAAATGGACTTTTTATCTTTCCAGGTAGGTCAGGTTTACTTTCTTTAGGATAGGTTTGGGACACGAGATAAAATATAAAATTATCATCTCATCTTATCATTATATCTTTTTCAAATCTCCATACAAAATATAATAAATAATTCAACTTTTTCAAATCTCAATATAATTTTTTCAAATTTCAATTCAACTTTTTCAAATCTCAAAATTAAAAAATAATATTTTAAATTTTAAAATAAAACATAAAATTTTCATCTCACCACCAAACCTATCGAATCTTTTACTTTGTAAAGTGCATATATATTTCATTTTGAGAAACACAAACGAGGAAGTTAACAACACGCGCCAGAAACAAACGAAGAAACTTGAGCCGTTCTAATAGTCTCAGTACGTACAGAATCAGAATGGGTGGGCCGGGGTCCATTTGATGGAGGAGCTGGTCACACTGTCACTAATCCACCTTAATTAATTCGGTTTATTTGGAGACAAGTGCATGCTGGCTGTAGCCTTTATGGTTTTGTCGCCATCCTAAACATTTTATTTTCTTCTTGAACTCGACCACAATTCAAGCTTAAAATCCAGTCGTCTAGCCTTTATGTAAAGAAATAATCTTCACAACTTCTTACTATTAATTATATTCTATTTTTTTTAATTTTTTTATCAAATATTTTTTATATAAATAGTGAATAAAAAATTTGAAATAGTTTTAAAAAAAAAATTTTAAAAATTTTAAAATATTAAAAAATATTAAAAAATATGGAGTGTGGAGTATGGACAAATAGTAAGAGATTGTGTAGCAAAACCCTTATGAAAAACCCGCTGTGTTATCCAGACCCTCTTTGGAAAACCGAAATCCGAAACCTTGGCCACGCAGTTTTCAACACTGTTTAGATTCAAAGATAGATTAAAATAATTTTAGATGAATTGAATAAAATATTATTTTTTAATATTATTATTATTTTAAGATTTGAAAAAATTGAATTGTTTATTATATTTTATGTTAAAATTTAAAAAAATTATAATGATAAGATGAGATAAATTGATGTGAATTTTTAATTTAATTTGGTCGTCTTCATGTCACGGTGGATGATGGGGTGCCTCCCTCCCATGTGCAGGTAGTTTAGACCAACAGCAGAACCAGCAATTCTTCTTAGGGGAGTCAACTTTTCTAACGCACGAAATGTTTACGTAAAATGAAAAATAATACAAAATTATAAAACATAACTTTATATAAAATTAGATCTCGATAATTTGTCAAATAATGTAGAAATAAAATTTTAAAAACACAACTTAATGTCTGTTTCAGATTTTTGACGACAATATTTTATTTAATAATATTCATCCATTATTATTTTTGTAAATATGAAATATTTAGGAATTATTTTTTTCATAGAAACTATATATCAAGTGATCTTTTAAAATGTCATCTTTCATTCTAATATCAAAGCTAGTTTATCAAATTTCAAGTAAAATCTATCTATTTTGGTATCACATTAAACATATCATGTTACAATTGAGACTTTAAATAAAATTTTCCTTACTCAATGAAGTTTAGAGGATAAATCATCTCTATTATTTTTCATATAAATCATCAATCTTAAATGGTTTTTTTTTTTTTTGTATTTTCACTTTGGATTATATATTAAGAAACTTAATATTGTATAACAAAAAAACTTTGGGATGAATGTTAATAGTTTATTATTTCCCCTAATCTTAGTTTTAATTTAATTTTAATGGGGTCACATCCTTGAAAATAGATAACGTATAGAAATTATACAAAATCTAGGGGTTATACTTTATAGGAAAAAATTAGATAGAGACATTTCTATGTGTATTGAAATTTTATAAAATTTTAAAAAACATATGGGAATAAGAAAATTATAAATTTTTTTGGGGGGACCAATTTTCTATATACATGGAATTATGAATAAAATTTAAGATTATTTTGAATTTTGAAAAAATTTTTGGAGGGTCTGCAAGCTATATGTATGATCCGCCACCGGTTTAGACCACGCATCGCTCCAACGCAAATGTCAGGAGGGGATCCTTTTCCGTGTCGTAAAGGTGTACATATATATAATATAAACAACTTTACTATAAGGTCTCTACATCATACACTATCTATGTAGTATGATTTGATAAATATATATTAAAATTTGAACTTTACAAATTAAATTATCTCATGTGAATGGTGGGTAGTGTAGAGATCTTAGAATAGCATTTCTCAAATATTGAATCTATCTCTTCCCATCAGCTTAACATTTTGGGATAAGTAGTGATTTTATATGGTATCAGAATATAGTTCATAAATTCAAATCATAACTCTACACTTCACTCATTTTGTTAAATATTCCATCGGTTGAGCTGAACTATTAAGAAGAAGTTTGGCTCACGCATAAGGGGAGTGTTAAGACAAATATAAAAGATTAAGGGCATGTTTGGATAATGATGAGATAATATGAGAATTCTATGAATAGTAGTGAACTAATTTGTGAATAGTAACAAAATGATTTGAGTTAAGATATTTTATTAGATTTTGAAAAATGAGAGAAAAAAATTGAATAAAAATATTATAAAGTTAAAAAATTGTTTGAATATAATATTTTATATTTTTATAATTTGAAATTTGAAAATGTTGTATTGTTTTTTGTATTTTGTTTGAAAATTTGGAAAAGTTGTAATAATTAGATAACGATTAGATGAAAATTTTGAAATTTTGAAATTGAAAAATATTTTTTGTTTGAGTAATGTTTGTGAATAAAATTATGAGAAGTTTTGAGATGAGATGAGATTAGAGGTGGCAACATGTGACACAACCCGTGAACCTAACACGAACATGACATGAAATTAGTGGGTTTGTCTTTGATGTAAATAGGTTGAGTAAAAAAGGATTGACTCATTAAGACACGATTAAAAAAGGGATCAATCCGCTTAACCCAAAATCAACCCACAATAACCCGTTTAAATTTTATTTCAAAATTACAATTTTGTTATTGTTGGATTGTAATATTAGTATTTCTTAATATGCTTATGTTTTTATTATTAGGATTACAATTATAGATCTATGCTCATATTTATTATTTAGGGTCTATAATATTGATTTTATTATAGATTAAAATTTGAAAAATATTAATATTTTTTATTAGTATGTAGTCTTGTTGTTTTTCTTTAAATATAGTGGCTACTAATAAATATAAATTTTAACTTTTATGTGAAATTATGTAATCAGGTCAAATGGATTATACATGTTAGTTCGATCAATTTACATGAAACGAGTTAAAATGAGTCGTGTCATGTTGACCTATTTCTAATTAATTATTAAACTGATCAATGGGTGATAAGACATTATTCATTATTTAAATGAATTGGGTTAGAGTTTGAATATTTAACTCGTTTAGCTTAACAGATTTGATTCAGGTTGACTTATATAGTCGAATGTTCATGACTTGACACAACATAAACATGACCCACAAACATGAATTGACACCCCTAAATGAGATGTTCTTAACTCATTTCACTTCTCAAACATGGCCCAAATCAAATCTTTTCATCAGTTTAAAATTTTAGAATAAATTGTGATCTCACGCAAAAGAAATGAGTTATATCTAAATTCAGAAACCGTGTATTTTTTTGTTAGCTTTTATTAATAAATGGATAAAATTATTATTTGTTTCAATCAATTATTTATTTTGAAGAGCATGAAGAGTAACTTATGTAACTAGCTAAGTTATCTCACATAATTATTTAAATGTGAAGTAGACAAAATACTTTGTACATAAAAAATCATCCTCGACAATATTATAACATTATCTGGAAATGAAAGGCAGAGATTGATGATCAGCTTCAGTTTGCACTTTGCCATGCATGCATGTACCGGAGAAACTAAGGTTTGATTTGAATAGTGAGATGAGATAAAAAAATTTTAAATGAAAGTTGAATAAAATATTATTAGAATATTATTTTTAATATTATTATTATTAAGAGATTTAAAAAGTTATATTATTTATTATATTTTACATAAAAATTTAAAAAAATTATAATAATAAAATGAGATAAAATATTCTCTAAATCTAAACGAGTTCTAAATCCATTATCAAGTAGTTTGCCATTTGTATTCTCTGGATCCGCAGGGCTCGAGTCCCATATCGCATGGAAATCCTTGCCCTCCCAATTTTATCCATGAAAGTTATTCATCTATGACCAACTTTAGCTTTAGAAGTGGATCATAATTATTATCTTAATTCTTTTCTTTTCTTTTCTTTTCTTTTCTTTTCTTTTCTCTCTTTATTCCTCACGAGCAATTAAAGCAGTTGTAGCTTGTTTGTAAAGCGTCTGACGATATTGTCGGTGGCTCCTAATTAATTATTAAAATATTATTCACCGAAAATACAACCTCATTCAATAGTAACTTTTAAGTACTAAACAAGCACAACATTCGGTTCTCAACTTCTTTTAAATTTGGTCTCTGTAATATAAATAATTATATTTATATTTTTTTGTTAATTTAAAATTTGAAAATAAGTTATGATTTCATATAATAATATCAGAATATGATTTCACGTGATGCATGCATATATGCCATGCACTCACATCCTACAGTACTAGTATTCTTTGCTTGACCATAATGCATGTCATGGTCTTCCAATATTGTCTTTATTTTTCTGATCAATAATTGGGTTCTTTTGTACTCTTCCTTCAATTATTGATGTTGGATTTTTCAAACTAAAGCAAGAAGTAGTAGTGATGTTCATGGAAAGGTAATCCATTAGTGATTTAAATCAACTTTAATCTTTATAAGTGGGTCTAGTTTCTAAAGTACTCCCCACCACCTTTATTAGGTTATGTTGAGTTGAGTGAGATGAGTTTAGTTTTTTCATAAATAGTAATGAGTTAAGATGATAGAGTGAGTTTTGTGAAACTCACCTAAAATGAGTTTAGATGTGTTTAGATGTTAAGATGAGTTTAGATGTGTTTAGATGCTAAGATGAGTTTAAATGTATTTATGAAAAGTCGAAAAAGATTGTGAGTTTCGCGTGTAAAGAGGTGTTGAGTTAAAAAAGGTTGAGGGTCTCACGTGTAAAGAGATTTTGTATTGAGATGAGTTTAGTGATTTGAGAGTTGAGTGTTTGGATATTAGATTCAAATTAAAATTAGTTTATCCCAATTCAGTCTAAATTCCAATCGGTGCCTGAGAGACCTAAAGATCAACGTGGATGGACCCCCTGCCCAATGCGCCACAGTAGTGTGTATATATATGTATATATATTTGAAAAATGCTTTGTGTCCTGATGGTTCCCATAGTACTGCGTATACAATGCCAGGAAGGCAAATGTCGAATTGTTAAGAAGGGAGAAAATGATCCATGCACTAGTATTCTTTGCTTGACCATAAATCATGTCATGGTCTTCCACTGTCTTTTATTTTTCTGATCAATAATTGGGTTCTTTTGTACTCTCCTTCAATTATTGATGTTGGACTTTTCAACGAAAGCAAGAAGTGGGTCTAGTTTCTGAAGTACTCCCCACCACCTTTATTCGGCGACATCTTTACTTTTTTTTAAAGTTGCCTGCATGAGTTAGATAGATCATCATAGACATTAAAGGATACATGAAAAATAATAAAGACACGTACAATTCTTGGGTTGCGATCACTCTATTTTGAATTAAGGACACATTTATAAAGTAAAATTGTAAGATATCGTTATTTTATAAAAATACTATCTATTTAGAATTAAAATATATGGCCATGTTTGGTTTAAAAAGCATTTTAAAAAACAAATTCAATTAATATTAAACCAAACCAAACATCTTTAAATCTCAAATCTTCAATTTCAACTTTTAAACTTTTCATCCGACCATTTCCTAACCATTATCTAAACACAAAAGTCAATACAATTTTTTAAAACTATAAAACAAAAATACTTTTAAAAAATTATATTCAAATTTTTTTGTTTTACCTATTCTCTTTCACAAACTAATTCAATGCAACACTTATTCTAAAAAAAAATATTATTCAAGATTTTCTCTCTCCATTTCAACAACCCAATGTTCAAAAATCCTTAAAATCTTTAAATTTTATTGAAATATTCCATAACTAAACATGGTCGCATCACTCTCATCAATAAAAATATGGAACTGGGGCCCGGTAAAGCAAGTAATAGTCTTGGTTATTGGATATTGGTGGTGCAGCCCAATGGTGGAGTTGTGCTACTAATCCGGCCCATTGTTATTACACCTTCGATAGCGATGACTTAATTGTATAAAGCATGGACTAAAAACATGCAAAAGTGGAAAATTATTATATTTTGAAATCCACGAAAATATCGAGCTGAGTTTGGACTTTTCCAAGCTCATTCCGTTAGGTAATGAACTTTAAACATTGGCTCTGTTTTGATTTGTTTAGTTAATGACCCAACTCAAGCAAACATTTAAAAACCAACCGCAAAATTGTTGACAAACCGTCCTGTTTGGGTTTTTAGCCTATTTATGAGGTCGGGTCCAGCTACCTCAGGGCCCGCCATAGCCCGGGTTTACAATGGTCTTAGTTCTAGGCCCATCTTGAGAATCGGTTGGAAATATGATTGAAGTATATTTGCCATGAGTCCGGCCCAAAGTAACTGTTCTGATTAGTGATGGCAATAATTTTGTAACAGCATCCATAAGAAACATACGTGGATTTTAAGTGGATTACAGGAAATCAAAGATAAATTTTTTTTTTTTTTTAATTCTAGTTCTGGAAAAGATTGAATTAAACCAAATGACATCCAATTCATAAAAGCTATATATTATTATTAAGGAGAAAATCTTGGTCAATTGATTTTAACATGTAATTGGCGTTGCATGTGCCATTGAAATTATCAACTATATTTAACACTTGAAAAAATTATACTCATCATCATCCCCTACACCACACACTAATATGTGATTTATCATTTTTATCATTCTATTTAAATACACAAATATTGATGTATAAACATATGTGTTTAAATAGAATGATAAAAATGAAAAATTACATATTGGTGTGTAGTGTAGAAATGATGAGTAACATTTCTCACACACTTTATTTAGTGTAAAGTTGTAAAAGAATTATAAAATAATTGAAGTTAATGACTTTTTTCACAATAATTCATCTTTTCTTTTTTGTTTTCATGGTTGGAAAAATTAGGAGATATAAATCTAGTACATATCAATTCATTAAGTGTTGTTTGAATAGTGAGTTGAGATGAGATGAGTTAAGATAAAAGTTGAATAAAATATTATTATAATATTATTTTTTAAAATTATTATTATTTTAAAATTTTTTTAAAAAATAAATTATTTATTATATTTTATGTAATAATTTAAAAAAATTATAATAATTAAATGAGATAAAATCAAATGTAAATCCAAACGAGGACTAATTTCTCTAAAACGACGAAGACACAACGGAAATATTACGTTATCAAATATAATATATAATGTGCCCCTCTTCCACAATATAATACCAAGACAAGTTAGGTCAAAAGTCGTAGGATATCACGGGACGAATCTTGCCTATTCATCCATACTTGTAATTTGGCACGTTGTAATACGTACTGGCTCTTACTGCATGTTGCTCAGATTGCCATAAAATAAACCCTAAAAACTACTTTATTTAGGGAAATCAATGGTCACGATAGTTCAAATAAATAAATAAAAGATGGTCATGATGATAGTTTCATTAAATAACAATCGTTGATCATCGATCGGGTTAATTAGTTTTTGTTTTCAATTACATTTTCTAAAATGATGAACGAGTTCTCTCACTGGTTTTTATTCTAAGAAATTGAAAACAATTAAAAAAAAAAAAAAACTCGGTCAAGTGGTTGTCATTGGTGGCCAAGTAGCATGATCTGAGTATCAAACCACGTGACCGTAAGTGTCTTGGTACTTGGTAATGGTAGGCATGCATCTAATATAATTACACCTTTCAACCAGGGGAATAAATATTATATAGACGATCCAAAAGTCACCATGTTATTTTTCTCTTCATATTCTTTAAGATTAGAATATCACATTATATATTTAATGCCATGTCATTTCGAGAATATCACATTATATATACATTGTGAGTTTTGTTCTCTCTAACTTTTTTTCCCGCTTTTGCTCAATTATTGTAATAGAGTTTTGGTTCATCATAAAAACTATTACTATATATATCAATACTGGTGTCTCATCTTATAATTTAAGTCCATCGAACATATGGAAATGATTTTTTTGTTAATTAATGTTCAATTATATTGTTTTGATGCGATGATATGATCTGTAAATGGTTAGATCAATTATTGTTTTTTTAAAAATAAAAATAAATATTGATTAATAATGTCATATTAATGCAATAAGAGTTAGGACGATGCTATTTGGCTATATGAGTTTGCCACTCATATGGACCTCTTGACCTAGCAACATCACATGGCACTGGCATGTCATATTATATATAAAAAAATACTATATATACTTACAATTTTATGCATATAACTATATGTGCTGACGTGCCAGTTATTGAAATGTTGAAAACTTTAAAATTCAAAATTTGAATTTAAAAAAATTGATAAAATGGATAGATACTCAATAACTATAATATTGTATGTAAAGTTATACGTACAAGTAACACTGCTAAAAAAACGTAATGTAAAACTCATTTTATTTTTGCTTATTATCATCAATATTAATTCGTTATCATGATGATAAGTATGTAGACAATGATTCCCTAACTATAGACGTTATCAAATTCATTAATAAACCATCAAAATGTACCATTCAATTCATGACCAAAACAATAATGTTGCTAGAAGTTTTGATCAATCTTCTTTGTATTTAATTAACGACCAAACAATAATGTTGTCAGTATGTTTTCAAAATCACACTTTCATTTATATTTCTATTCTACAAAAGTGATGGGCCTTGTTTTCTAGTGATTGTTATTAATAACAAAGCAGAAGGAGAAATGGATTCCAAAAAAATATGCATCACATACAATATATTGAGAAAAAACAAACAAGTATTACGTTCTTTTTTTCTTTTTTCTTTTTAATATGACCTGGCAGGTTCAAGAGTTGATCTGAGCGGTAAAGTTATAGGTCGAGTATCATTTTCCTGTAAGTTATGCATGAGTACAATATTTTCATAATTATCTAAATTTATATCGTAATTTTTAATTATTTTTATGTTTTAAAAATATTTAATTAAGTAACGCGACAGAATGTGACACAGCATTTGGACTGACAGATCATTCAAATTTAAGGGAAAGCTCACGCTCGGCCACACAGAGAGGATAGAAGAATATATCTTCTATAAGAAAATCACGCGCCGTGTTTGGTATCTTTTGGATTTACGTGGGGAGGGTTGGATTCTCATTTCTCACTTCTCTTTAGGTTCCGGTGTAGTGTGGCGGTGGCGTCATCTGAAAATTCTCTGAAATAATATGTACATGTACTCCAACAAAACCATTGTATTTTATGTTTGTTCATCCAATACACTATCTTAGATCCGAAAGGTTGGTTAAAAACAGTTAGCTAACGAAGATCTTTGTCCCCGAGTGGTTTTGACCTCATTCACTCTGCCAACCACTTTCTTTCTGACCCACCTTCACTTCCCGCGGAACACACATCCTCCTTCTTTGATGGGCAAGAAGCAGCACTTGGACTGGACCTCAAAGTCAATTGTTTCCTCCGGTAGCGAGAGGGTCTCTCTTTTGAATAAGGAGGTTTTGCTTTATCTCTACTGGTTTTTTTTATCTTTCTTTTATGGGTCATGTATCGGAGGGTCATTGTTGTTCATGTGTTGGAGGTTTTGCTACCATAGCCATATCAAGAACTTGGTTACATCCAATTTCTGTATTCATTGACGACAATTTTTATTTTTCTTTTATTTCCCCAGTGTCTTTGGGTACACTATTTCATTAATTCTTTTCTATTGACATTGGTTGATTGAACTTACATGGTTTGGTTGTTTGCTGCATGCATAGGAAGAAGTTATTCTGAAATTCTTGCGCTTTAGTTCGTTTTTAGCTTGCTCTTTATATTCATTCATTTTGTTTCTCTCGTTCAAATTCTTATTCCCATGCTTTGTGTCCTTTTTAATTCGTCCTGAAAAAAGAGAGACTTCGCTTTGGTTCATGTAGGCAAAGAAGAAAGCAAACGAAGGCCAATCCGCTGATGGACTTGTGACAGACCTCGAGCACGGGGATGCAGTAGAGGTGATGGCTATTCATACTACTAAGCCTACAGTTCTATTTGCCTCTGATTCAAAGCATTTTTTGGCAAAAAATTTATGGTTGTGTTTTGGCAAATGCAGGCAGCAAATGTTGGATTCTGCAGAGTATTATCACTGGTAAATGGGGAAGTTTTTTATGCGTTCTGATTTTGTAGAAATGAGTTATATATGTCTTTCAGTTGTTGAATTCCTGCTGTTTTACAGGCAAAGCCCGATGCAGGGAAGCTAGTTGTTGCCACCATTGCCCTGTTGATCGCATCCACATCAAGTATTCTGATTGTATGTTGACTTGCCAATTGGTGGCCATGCGTGGTCTTTCTCCTGTTTTTATCTTCTCCCCTTAGTTAGCATCTAACACAAATATAGGAAATGGCATATAATGAATGATTGTAAGAATGGTATGTAGTGAATGGATTGTTATCTTAACTGCCAAGGACCTTTTAGGATTGCGGCTGGCTCAACATGCCAAGCATCTTTTAGAATTGCTGTTTGCTCACCAGCACTGATCAGTGTGCTATTGGAACTTTATGCTCTATTGTGAATCCTGTATATGTTGGAGATTCAAGGAAAATGGAAAACTTGGTTTTTGATGAGGACAAAATTCTGATAGATATACCACATTTAATTAAAAATAAGTTTCACGATTGATCCGATGATATAGGTTAATATTTTGTGCATCATCATGTCAAAATATCAAAGAGTAAGTTCTTAACTCCACCAAGAAAAAGCTTTCTAGTCAAAATCTTTTTCTTTCATGCAGGGCATCATTTGAAGATAGCCCTCTGTTTCTCTTTTTCATCAATCTCTTTTTTCTGACAAGTAACATCTGACTTTTTTTGAAATACGCTCGTATGGCATATCAAAAGTTACAATGAAAACTAAACACTCCAAGTTCATTTGGATCTCCATTGACTGAACTTCTCCTTTTCCCCAATTTATGTCTGAACATATAGTTAGCAATTCTACCACATAATTTTAGTGGGAATTTACAAAACAGCAGCTTGTAATACCAATATAGAATCAAAGTAGGTGAAGTTAACAAGCATGAAGGTTCTCTCCATAAATTAAGGTGGATCTGAACTAATTAGCTTCTGAAGCTTCCTTTGGCCCTCACTGGTGCATGAAAGATGAGCGCCAAGGAGCCTAGATAACTGTTTTTCTGGATATACGAGACTTTGGCAAGCCTTTTCCATCTGCATAGACCTCTCTGTCTGAATGTTCTCCTCAATGCAGTATGAGGAATCTTGCTTCTCTTTTCCAATGGCCTTAATGTCTGATGCATCATGAATGTGGTTTCAATCAGATGATTGTGAGACTTTCGATAATGGATCACCTAGATTTTCTGTGGGATCGCCCAAACACCAGTCTAGTTTGTTAGTACTGGCCTAGGAGTTTCAA
>QEOT01002686.1:0-23681 GCA_003123785.1 Pterocarya stenoptera
TCCGTGTTTAGGAAAAAACTGCTCCCTTCCATGTATGTGAATTGGTGATCGTCTTTGCTAAGCAATAATGACAAAGAGGGTAATTAATTTGTTAATGCCAAAAATCGCTCAAAGGCTGGAATGAGAGAAATAGTTATTCTTGATTCCTAGGTACAATATCGGTTTGGGCCTCAATGAAACGGTCTGAAGCCCATGGTGGCGATTAGGGGTGTTGATCGATGTCCATATGTGCATCCGTAACAGTAAATAGAAAAAGAATATTCAAAACATAAATAGAGATGGAGATACAGATTTATGTGATTTGGCCCAGGGCCTATGTCCATTGGTTATTTGAAGGGCAACTCCACTATAATATACATATTTTACAGTCTCTCATGCTTTCTTATTTCTCTATGTATAATGGAAATCAGAGATTCCTTTTCTGGTGAAGATAATATCTCTAGAACTCTCGTCATGAGATTGAAGATCCTTTTGATAAGATCATATCCCATTTTTTAGAGGCCCTTGAGAGTGGTGAGGAATGACATTTTTTATGTCTCCTCAACCCTTGCATGTCTGACTTCATTTTCTTCATTTTCTCATTTTTTCCATCAGTTTTTCTTTTTTATCGGACACCCTTCTTTTCCTTTTTTGTCTTGTTCCTTTCCTCTATTTTCTCACTTGCCTCCTAATGACTCTTTGATGGGCTCGGCCTGTAAAATACCTTATTTTACACCAAATGAAGAGGATTCAAAATCCCAAGCAAACTAATTCCTTGATATGCATATAATTACAAATCAAACCAAATTAAACATTGGAGATTCATACAAGTAAGGCTTAGAAAGTTATAGGAAATTTGGCCCGCCGACACATTAATTTATTTGCATGTGTAGAGTATCAACTACTTATTGCAGAAAGGCAGAGCAGACACAGTGACAGCCACACAACACAAATAAGCCCAGGAGGGGATCAGAGAACAAGAAGCCAATGAGCCAACATCAGAGTGGGTGGGGTGTGAAAACGCAAATCAGAACGTCTGAAAGAAATCGTAAATGTGTTTGGTGATCTCATCAGGTCGCTCCTCGTGGAGAAAGTGTCCAACTCCTTCCACTACAATTATGTCCTGCAGAAATGGCACGTATTTCTTGAACCCACCTTTATGTATGTATTCCTTGGTGCCTGGAAAGTTATAGGTCAGGTCAAGGTCTCCAACAATGAACTTCGCCGGAACTTTTACTTGGCTCCCAGTCCACGGGGCGGTGAGTTCCCAGTTTCTGCAAAGAGCGTTGTTCATAAGAAGTGTGAGAATTTAGCCTTGGATCTGTAAAGAAGACTGTTTTCTCAATGATTCTATTCTTTCAACTTGAGAGCCCACAATTGACAATTCACTGATATGTTTGGATTCAGAACCATTTGGATTCAGAAAGTGTTTCATTTCGTCTCATCTCATCATTATAACTTTCTCAAATTTTTATACAAAATATAATAAACAATTCAACTTTTCCAAATCTCAATTTAATTTTTTCAAATCCCAAAATAATAATAATATTCTAACAATATTTTTTTAAACTTTCATCTAAAACCATCTCATCTCATCTCTAATCCAAACCAGTCTAAAAGATAATCTATATGCAAACCTCCCAATTGATACACCCAATGCACTGCTCATGCGAAAACCTTTTGCATCAGCTACTATAAAAATTGTTAATGTTTTGATTTTTTATAAACTATATTGTATCCTGCAACAAATAGTATCTTTACACACAGATTTGTATGTAGTAGAACTCATACGTTTAATTCAAAGCCCCAATAAATTGACTATTGGCCTAATTTGGTTAAAGTGTCCACCCATGGTATTTGGTATTAGAACAATGGTGGTTTTCGTTTTAGATTTTATCATCTCTAGTTACATTTCAAATGATGCGGCACATTTTAAGTAATTTTGTATGTCAACCACTTGAATCAATCAACAAATGTGACTGAAAATGTAAAATTTAAAATGAAGAATAACATTTTCTTGATATTATCCTAAGGTATTTGAGTGGCAAAAACATTGGTTGAGAGTGGCACACATAAGGTCATTGGAGATCATGAGGTTAATTGAACCATATCTGGTTTAACCAATCTTGAAGTGGCTATGAGGCTATATATAGCTGTTGTTGCATTATATGCATACATATATAAACTAGGGAACGGCTTGAGTGCGTTAGTCCCGAGGTGCATCTGACATAATAATTTAAATAAATAAAAAAGTAAAAAATTCAATAATTTATTTGTATGGGAAAAGAAAATACAAGGTTAAAGAAAGATAAAAAAAAAAAAAAAAAAAAAAAAAAATAAACTTCAGCAAAATATGAATATTGGTCTGCATCCATATTGGATTATCTATTTATTCTCTATAGAATAATAAAATATTATTAATTTTTTAATTTAAAAATTGAAACAAAAAGAAAGGAAAGTGAATACAATGTAAGAACAAAAAGGACAAAAAATAGACGTTAATTCATGTACGCCGCGAGGCTATTAAGGGTCTTTTGGTAAAACATGATCCTTCACTAAATTCTACAAAGAAGATATACGTCAAATGGTCAAGGGTCTTAAAAACCTTTTGGTAAAACATGATCCATCATTAAATTCTACAAGAGAGCTACACGTCAAATGATCAAGAGTTTTAAGAGGCTTTTGGTAAAACAGGACTTAACGAAAAAATAACAAAAATTACTATTTACAGTTAGATAACCACTTATTATAATAGAATAGATATGATGAGCCTAAAATTGATGCAAAATTCAGCCAAAGTTTGAAGGTAACGTACAGGTCTAAATTTCTGTAGTAGTTGACAGGCCCCGTGAAACCTGTCTTCTCATATTTGCAGGCATAGTAATTAACGTCTTCCTCAGACAACCAAGAGGGCAAGACAATTGGAGTGTCTGGTGGAGGAGGCACAAAGCCTTTACCTTTAGGAAAATAAACTGGACCTGGATTCCGGTACGTTAGAAAGTCCTTGAGTACAGTTGCACAACCCCTCTGAGCAAACTCAGCTTCTATATCTCCAGGCTCCTACCCACAGTATGTATAATAAAGCAACATGTCCATTAATTTAGGTTAGTCAAAACAGAAATTTTCCTTCCGGCTCATCTTTCTGCATATCTAGTATATACCACAATGTTCTTAAATTAACGCACAAAACACATTTAGTGATACAGAAGTCCATCACATGCATCAGGTAATATTAAAAAGTATTGAAATTTTAATATATTTTTTATAACCATAATGTCAACTGTATAGTGTTGTGATCAAACTTATTAAATGACCTCGCATATGATTAGAACAGTTTGACACTTAATCCAAAAAAGTTTGTTTGTTTTCACAGATAAGATGAGTTGAGAGTAAAATTAAAAATTAAATAAAATATTGTTAAAATATATTTTTTTAATATTACTTTTGTTTTGAGATTTAAAAAAGTTAAATTGTTTATTTTATTTTGTATGGAAATTTGAAAAAATTATAATGATTAGATGAAATGAAATGAATTGAGAAGTTTTCTGAAAACAAACGAGAACAAAGAGCAAATGCTTCTGAATTAGATCATCATTTTCTAATGCCAACTCATGTGTTCTGCTTATATTATTAATATATATATATATGTACATACATACGTCTCCCGCATATGACAAGAACAATTAATGCCAATCAAAAACAGATTGCGCGCGCCAAAGTCTAAGAGTGTTTAGTATTTGGTTGGCTTAATTCCTTCATGACTAGGCAAAAACTACATGTTGATCAAGAAAGAGAATTGCTTCTGCATTAATTTTGTTGATAGATATGCAGGGTCAAAGGTGACGCCTTTTTTTCTCTATAATTTTCCTAACCAGATTTCAATATCCACCTTTGATGATATTGAATCCCCATCATGTAGGTCATGCCTAGACAACAAAGACTGAAGAACCTACTATAAAGAAGCAGATTACCTCTGTTTATTTTTGGGGACTTGGATCAGGAAACGTCTGGTACTAACTTTTAATTCCAATCAACCACATCAACCCTTTTAAACTGCCTATAAAGTTTTCTAACCTTCATCCTGGAAGAAGATTAGCAAGGCGTGTATGAGGGAATTCATTCCTATTTGAAAAATGCTTCACCGAAACATGTGGCAAAAGCTGTCTTTGACTGTTCAAAGAAACACTAAATTGATAATTTCTTTTGAGAGAAGTTTTAAGGTCCCAAATTGATTTCATAAAAATAAAATTATAAATTAATATGATTTTTTATGATACATTAGATCTACTTTATAATAAAAGTATATTTCTAATTTACCGTACCACATCCATGTAAATTTATAGATTTCCTTCTATAAAAACTTAAAAGATTTCTTCTTCTATTTCTTTTTTAATGATTTTTCCAATGGATGGTCAACAAACCTAAACGCCAAACGCCAGAACAGGGACAGGTCACAGGAACAGATCGATGCTGACGAACATCAAAAAGCTTATTGATTTAAGAGAACTAATATTATTTATTAGCTTGGATGCATGACTTTTCCCTGAGAATATACTAATGTAGTCAGTTCATTATAATAATCTTCTCTAAGCAAGGGGAAACTGAGAAAGGGAGATCAATATAATAATCTTCTCTAAAGCAAGGGGAAACCGACAATAACATGCCTGAACGATAGATAAGCTACTCAATTATTTGTTCAGAAAAAATCATGAGAATTGTCTAAAAATAATATTAATATAAAAATAATATTTCTGGTGTAAAAAATATTTATTCCTGAACTTTAACTGCTGAGAGTCGGATTCAAAATTCACAAGTACTCACGGGAAATTCACGGGGCCATATTGAGAGAATGAAGGTCACTGTGCGTGCTCGTATGACAATTAGCAGGAGGGTTTGAGAGAAGAAAAGCAAATCATGATATTGATGAAGCAAACCTGAAATCTACAAACGTAATAGTCATTTCCGTAAAGAGCTCTCAAGGACTCCAGAGGCTTCCTTTTTGGGTTCCTGGGACTAAACACCACGCTCAAGTTGACCATGGCCTTCACCTTGTCCGGCCTGAACAGGCACAGAGCCCAGGCGATGAGCGCGCCCCAATCGTGACCCACCACGAAGACCTTGTCCTGGTCGGCGGCCACGGCGTCGAGGAGCGCAACGAGGTCGCCCACCACGTGGAGGCTCGTGTAGCTGGTGGGCGAAGCCGGCGCGTCCGTGTCGCCGTAGCCACGGAGGTCCGGAGCCAAGGCTCGGAAACCGAGGGAAGCAAATGCTACGATCTGGTGCCGCCACGAGTACCAGAGTTCGGGGAAACCGTGCAGGAAGAGAATCACTGGGCCCTGGCCTTTCTCTGCTATGTGCATGTTTATGCCATTCACGTTCAAAACTCTGTGCTCTATGCCTTCCATCTCTCTCTCTCTCTCTCTCTCTCTCTCTTATAGTGGCAGAAAGACTACTATCGTTTGCTTCCTAAGAAACATAGAAGGGAAAAACGACGGAAGAAGTTATAAGCTGGAGAGGTCGGCGACCAGACGTGAATATGTGAGCAGTGATGTACTAAAAACAAACTAGTACACTGAAGATGGTGGGGAATATAAATAAGTGAATTAAATGGGAGTGGGGAAGACTACTCAAGATAGCGGAGAATATAAATAAGAGTATATCAATTTGTCATATTAAATTGTTTAATTTTATGGATTTTCTTTATAGTTAAAATATTTCGAAAAATATAGTAAATAAAATTTGAAAATTGTTTTAAAAATATGGAAATTGTTTTTCAAAAGCAACGCATGAAAAATGATGCGGATAAATATTTAAAAAGAACACGGTTAGATGCAAAATAGCTAACCATATTTTTAAAATATGATTTCTATTGATTTATGCAAAAAAAACTTTATTTTACACTTTTATTACCATATCATATGATTCAATATAATACCTTAAATTTATTTTAATTTAAAATGAATATTTTAATTTAATATATCAAAACAAATCAAATTTTAATCGTGTGATATTTCTTTATAAGCTAAGCATTTGTCTTTGATGCAATAAAAAGGATAAAGAAACAATACAAAGCTGCCTATATATAAAAATAGACCCAATAACTTGTGTTGCTGTGTTTTGAACGTATAACGTATATAGGTTAATCTCAATTTCATTTAATTAATGAGTCAGACTTCTCAATGCTAATTCGTTAATTTATATTGATCATTTATGTAAAATTATAACCGATTATTAAAAATTTATATAACTCCTTAATTATATGTTATCCTTATATAATTTCTTTTACTTTACAAGGAAAACATTTTAGGTATTTAAAAAGATAATTGAAAATAATGTTCTCAAGACAATAATTCATGTTATTTTATCTTTATTAATGTGTTTATATATATATAATATGTAAAGATATTAATTACAAAAAGACAAATTAAGTTGTTTTGTTAAAATTTATGGATAAAATTATAAAATACAATATAAAACTTTATCTACTGCTTATTCTCTAACTCGACTGTCATTGAAACTAGTAGAGATCAGGAAAGCTTGTTTTGTGGAAATCGAGTGCGAACGAGAGGGAGTGTGAGTGCTTTTGAGCTCAAATGGAATTTTTTTTTTTTTTTCTCTTTTTCAGTTTGGAATTTCTGCAACGTGACTCACGAAAAGGCGTGATCTATCTATCAGCTTTGCCTCAAAAGAAAAGGACCAAAAAAAAAAAAAAAAGCACCCATCGGTCCTTACTTTTATGATCAGTACCGACTGAGGGGCATTGATATAGTACAGATTCTTTATTGGGTATACAGGAATTATTAAAATGAATATAGATGACATTATTAATATCACAGCATGATTGAGTTCATCTAACTATAAGTTTAATTTCACGGAAAGAAACCCTCTCTCTCAATCCCAAAAAATAAAAATAAAAAACCTCCGGATCAGAATTTCGCCTCCTCCTCCTCCTCCTTTCCCCTCTCCTTCTCTCCTCCTTCTCCATCTTCTTTCCTCATTTATTTAGTTTATTTTTCTTCCTTCAAAATCAAAAAAGTCAAATCTATAGTTTCCCTACAACTCTCGACAAATACGCATAGTATAAGAAAACTCTCAGGCTTCAAATTATTTGGAGGGTAGTGACGGTTTTACAAAAATCACCGCACATGGTTCTCACTCACCATCATTTTCGTCAGCTCTTCTTACCACACGCGCCAAATCACCGAAATTGCCACCACTAGATCTTTTTAAATCTGATTTTTGTGGCTAAAAAGAGATAAACTTGTTGCCTTCACGTGTCATTAAAGTCTACCAGAATTAGCCTAAACTACCATCATTTTTTGTTCTTGTTTTCCTTATTGTATAGTAAAACTAAAAAAGGAGTTCGTCTCTTAGATAGTTTGTCCATAGAGGTTGAGTCATCCTTTTCTATGAAGGGTGAGATTAAGTCTCTGTTTAGGCACAATGCTGTCTCTTGGACATTTGTTTGTAGAAAGTATCAAAAACAATAAAATCTAAACCAGTCCAGCAGTGTACTGGTTGAGCTCCAAATGGTTGATATAGGGATATCTCCGTATGTATCCGATCATAGATATAAGTTTTTCTTAATGAATGAATGAATGATGACATTTCTCTTTAAAAAGTTCAATTTTCTTTTTGGATAAAATAAGTAGTATTTGAGTTTCAGTTTCTAAATTCAATTATTTTGATGATTAGAGTCATTCTACTTACAAGTACGAAAGAAATACATTCGCATCATTGACATGATAAGATTTAATTTGTAATATTCAAATTGTTAATTTTTTTTATAAGTCAAGTCGTGACATATCAATGATGTGAAAAATATGTGTTCTCCATGTCAACTTGCAAATATTTTTTTTTTTTTATTGACCAAGTCTTAGCCTCAACAAAAAGGGGGCAGGATTTATGAAATTAATCTATATTAATTGAATTTTAAGAGTTAAATTCATGAAAACATCAAATTCAAACCGAGTCGTGGGATTAGGATAATTGCGTGCATCATTACTAAATATATAGCCCTCAAATAAGGGCTATATATACGGTACCATTACTTCATAATGCATGCACGTCGTGTTCCTCGAATCAAAATGCCTATCAAAATGTCCATAATAATATAATGATTATTGTTTTATTAATGCAAGGTCTGTATTCAGTTATATATAAAATCACTTCAGTTTCAATTATTATTTACAAGTCAAATGGTTGGGATTTTAAAATATTAACATTTATAGCTTTAAGTTGATACAAACACAAAGGAATGAATATAGAAATATAAATAGGAGATTCCATTGATAAAATAGGAGATTCCAATGATAAAATAGAAGTTCTTGAGATTGATAGAGAAAATAGTGATATTATCTTAAGAGAAGTACTATAATTATAAATAGATTACACAAAAATAATCTCACAACTGATGTAGTTTTATATGATCCGTTAAATCTACTTTACAATAAAAATAACTTTATAATCTACGAATCACATCGAGTTATATTAGTTTGTAAGATTATTTTTGTATAATCTATTTATAGGTAAAGTATTTCTCTTATCCTAATCACGTGATTTGATTTTGATAATGGCTTTATACAATGCTACCTTACATAATAGTTGGGATAACAAATAACGCAATAAAAAAAGGCTCACAATTTATATAGATACTCCAAAAGTATCGATTGGAGAAAAATATGGTTAAACGGGGACGAAGATGCTATGAAAGAGGTAAAACTAGGGGAATGATTGAATAAAAAAATCGGAGAATTTCACATAATCGAAGTTCGCTTTTTGAAAAGGGCATTTTGTACAAATAAAAATTCGTTATAATTATGTTTTTAAAATAGAGAAAACCTATGTTTGTAAGCCAATATTAAAGAAATATTCATTAACTTAATATTATTACACTTACGTTTACATTTCAGTCACAGTATTATATACAAAATGATCAATATAATTGCATAAATAAAATAGGAAATAATGAACCATTAGTGGGTCAACTCCATGGATCATGGAGGCTTGATATTTGGCTGAATATAATGTTGTGCAGATATGACTTGATCCTTAGATGCTCTGTCATGATTTGTGGAGGAGGATATCTTGGCATAATCTTCGGTGATATTGATATTATCATCATTACACCCCCTCAAGCTCAACGGGGCTGCAAGGACAATGAACTAGTTTCGAAGAAAGGTAAACTTAGAGGCACCAACTAGCTTAATGAGGATGTCTGCTAGTTGGTCCTTGCCAAAAATGAACTCAACTCTGAGATGACGATGGGCAACTTGCTCACAAACGAAATAGAAATCTATGGTAATGTGCTTGGTTCGTGGAAGAAAAATAGGATTAATAGTAAGATACGTGGCGCCAATATTGTCATACCACAACGTGGGTGGTTAATCCAAGAAAATGCCAAGCTCTTTAAGAGGACCCCAAGGCCAAAGAAGTTCAACTGTGCAGTTGGCTAGTGCACGGTATTCGGCTTCCGTGCTGGAGCAAGCTACTGTATGCTGGTTTCAAGAGCTCCAAGAAATTAAATGTGATCCAAAATAGATGAGGAAGCCACTTGTGGATCAGTGATCATTAGGACAATCGGCCCAATTAGCATCGAAGAACGTTTTTAGAGTTGGTGATATTTGTGGGGTACACTTTAAGCCATGACAAGGTGTCGCTTTAAGATACCGAAGGATGCACTTCACAATAGTCCAGTGAGTGATGGTCGAACGGTACATAAACTGACAAACTTTGTTAATAGTGAGTGAATGAGAGATCAAGTCTTGTGAGCAAAACATATTGGAGGGCCCCGACAGTACTCCTATAGAGAGTGGGATCATGAAATGGATCACCATCAAAGAGTTTAAAAGCATGTTCTGAGGGTATAGGAGTGGAAACGGCCTTAGCATTGGACATATTGTCATATTTGTTTTCTTGAGCAGATCCACAACATATTTGTGTTGGAAGAGAGAGAACGCCATACTCAAAATGAGCTTCAATACCCAAGAAAAAATGAAGTTGTTTGAGGTCCTTAATAGGGAGACCATCACAAAGCTGATGAATCAAAGAATTAATGGTAGTTGTAGATGAGCTTATGACGAGGATATCATCAACATAAATGAGAACTAGAAGTTCCACAGAGGACTATGGCTAGAAAAACAATGAGTTGTCAGCCTTGGAGGAGAAAAATCCTTGTTCAAGGAGCTAAGAACTAAGTTATGATAACCAAGATTGTGGAGCCTGTTTGAGGCCATAAATGGTTTTTTGAAGTTTGCACACATAATGAGGAAACTAAGGATGAGAGAACCCTTGCGATTGAGTCATGAAAATAGATTTAGAAAGTTCACCATGCAGAAACACATTTTGAACATCTAACTGCCAAATGTGCCATTTACTTGTGGCAGCAATAGAGAGAATGAGGCAAATCATTTGAGGCTTGAGACCACGGGGCTGAAGGTCTCATTGTTGTCACAATAAGGCAGTTGGTGGTAGCCCTTGGCCACTAAACGAGCCTTGTGGCACTAGACAATGCCATTGGCATTGTACGTGAGGTGATAAACCCACTTATTGCCAAGGATATTCCGTTAGAAACAGGAGGAACTAGAGACCATGTTTTGTTACGCAAGAGGGCAGCGAACTCCTCATTCATAGCATGTCTCCAAGCTGGATCTTTGTTGGCTTCTGTAAAGCATGTTGGTTCTGTTCTAACAGGGGATGATGTGGTAGTAAGAGCTCAGGATGGTGTCGTCTATTCTTTGTTTGGGACATCGGATATTGTTCTGAAGAAGAATGCACATCAGAGGAGCTAATGGAGCTGTGGGTGGAAAGGAGCCTAACGGTGGAGAAGCAGGATGTGCTATAGGTGAGGATGAAGGCACAGTGGGATCACATGAGATAGGCGATGGAGAAGAGGGCCCCACGTTAGGTACCTAAAAATAAAGGGAGAGAAGTAACTAGCCAAATGATGAGTGTAGTTAATGGGCTCAACATGTGGCGATGCAGGCTGGAGTTCACTAAAGGGAAAATGAGTCTCATCGAACTGAACATGGCGTGAAATGAAGATTTGGCCTGTGGGATGGTGAAGGCATTTGTACCCTTCGTGAGATGAGTTATAACCAATAAAAATGCACGATTTCGACCGAAAATCCATTTTATGAGAGAATTATATGGTCTTAAGTAGGGCTAGCAAGCAAAGCAAAATGTTCTCAGGAAGGTGTAATTGGGTTTCACAGTGAGAAGACATTCAAGAGGAGATTTTTTGCTAAGCACTGGAGAAGGAAGATTATTGATAAATTAAAAAAAAAAAATGCTACTTGAAATGTATGTAACCAATACTCTTTGGGAATGGAAGCATGAGCCATGAGAGCAAAATCAATTTCGACTAAGTGGCAAAGTTTTCGTTTAACCGACACATTTCGTTCATGAGCGTGAGGGTAGATTAAACGATGGTAAATGCCTTTATTTTTTTAAAATATTTATTGAGACGTCGAAATTCACCAGCCCAATTGATTTGAACAGATATTAATCTTTCAATTAAATTGACATTCCACAAAATTTAGAAAGTGATAAGAGGTGGATTCAACATCAAATTTTCAAACTAAGGGAAATAACCAAGTGAATTTGTTGTAATTGTGGATGTCGTGTTTCGCACACCCTTGAGCCAGACTCCAACAACTCAGGTCTTTAGAGATGGGCCTCGATCGATATTGTTTATGAGCCCTTGGCGGTGGTCCGGTATGGCTGTATGGTGTTGATTCGTATGTCCATGGCAATGAACATTATTTAAACGTAGAAAATAAAAAAATGAAC
This sequence comes from Pterocarya stenoptera, assembly GCA_003123785.1. Lineage (NCBI taxonomy): Eukaryota > Viridiplantae > Streptophyta > Magnoliopsida > Fagales > Juglandaceae > Pterocarya > Pterocarya stenoptera. The sequence continues at coordinate 11,770 of QEOT01002686.1, forward strand.
ACAAATTTTATATGGTTTAGCACTAAGCCTACGTTCACGGGGTTTGGGGAGGGGATATTCCACTATAATAAGCTAGTTTACAGTCTCTCGTAGGCTTTCATTTCTCACTGTACAATGGAAACTATATAACTATTTTCTGAAGAATCATTTCTCTTTAGAGCTCTCTAGATGAAGAAGAAGAAATCCCCAAGTCCAAAGAAGTCGAAAAATTAGAAGAATCCCCCCCCCCCCACCCCACGTGTCTGTAGGTCTCCCTTTCCTTTTATCACTTGCCCCCCACTAGTTTTAAGTCACTTCTTTCCTTTTTTTCTCCTGACACCTTACACTTTACTTTATGTCATTTCTCCTCTTTTCCTACGCTAACATTGCTTTTCCATGCCTCCTAACACCCCCTGCCTTAGCCCTTTCTTGTCCCCTAATCTCTTGTCTTCTAGTTAGTCCCCTCCCAATGGTTGGGCTTATGACATTCTATGGGCTGGAAAAAAAAACCCTTATCATTACCCTGGCAATTCCTATCGGACTTGTCCGATGAGAATTTCATAGTCTGTTTTTCCCCCTGGTCGGTCTTTAGGTGGGGTTTTACCCCGCCGAGCCTTTAAGTTGTCGCTCTATCATTCCGACTTCCTTTAATCTTCTTTCCCTTTTCTTTTCTTTTGGTCACCTTTCCCATCTACTTATGCTCTTCCTTTCGCCGCATTTTTCCTTTCGCTCCTATTTCCCTTAGCTACATTCATTTTGCCCCTTTTTCTTTAGCCACCTTTTTCTTAGTCACTCCAATTTTGTGCTCCGATGAGCCTTTCGTCTCTCCTTTTTCTTTCCTTTCGCTTTATCCTATTGCTTTTCCTTAGCTTTTTTTTTCGTTTGCTCATTCCTACATTATAAGAGTGTTAGTTCCTGTCTGTGAAGATTCATTTTGATGGAGATTCCATCGATAAATATTTCGTAGAAGATCTCGCCGAAGAATATTTTGTAGAAGATCCTGCTGATAAGTATTTAGTAGATGATGACACTGCTGATAAATATTTATAGATGCCGATAAATATTCCGTACATGAAGATCACGCTGATAAATATTTTATAGATGAAGATCCCGCCGATAAATATTTTGTAGAAGAAGATTCCACCGACAAATATTTAATAGATGAAGATCCTGCTGATGAATATTTTGCAGAAGACGATTTTGCCTACAAATGTTTTGCAGAAGAAGATTCTACCGACAAAATATTTCATAGATGAAGATCTTGTTGATGAATATGGTGTGGAAGATCCTGCTCATATAAGTAATGTTGGGCAGTCGAAAGACTGAACTCGCACTTCGCCGTGAAACAGGCTTGGCCGCCCTCAGGCTGGTCCCGCCTATTGACCTTACGGGAAGGTAAGTAGGAGACTTCTTACATAAAATGACTTTGTGTACTTGATTGTGTACTTCTCGCATATTATTTCCCATTTCCCTACTTTTCCTTACTGTATTACTTCTCGTACTCCTGCTGCTTTCCCCATTTTTTTTTGTAACTCTCCATTGAGTAATAAAGTAAATACGTGTATCCAGCTGTACCTTCTCCATATGCTTTTTGTTTGTTGATGCTTTGTGCGGTTTCTCTTCTTGTCATTTTGCTTCTTTTCCGTAGAGCTTCCTTTCTTTGGGTAGTCACAAGACTCAAACTCACTCTCCATTGGGGCTGGGTCAGGCTACCTCAAGCTAGCTTGCCCCTTTTTCTTCCCCAATGAGGTGACTTGTTCGGGTTGCTCGTAGAATAGTTCACTCCTTTGCTGTGATGGGAGATNTTTTCGTTTAACCGACACATTTCGTTCATGAGCGTGAGGGTAGATTAAACGATGGTAAATGCCTTTATTTTTTTAAAATATTTATTGAGACGACGAAATTCACCAGCCCAATTGATTTGAACAGATATTAATCTTTCAATTAAATTGACATTCCACAAAATTTAGAAAGTGATAAGAGGTGGATTCAACATCAAATTTTCAAACTAAGGGAAATAACCAAGTGAATTTGTTGTAATTGTGGATGTCGTGTTTCGCACACCCTTGAGCCAGACTCCAACAACTCAGGTCTTTAGAGATGGGCCTCGATCGATATTGTTTATGAGCCCTTGGCGGTGGTCCGGTATGGCTGTATGGTGTTGATTCGTATGTCCATGGCAATGAACATTATTTAAACGTAGAAAATAAAAAAATGAACACAAATTTTATATGGTTTAGCACTAAGCCTACGTTCACGGGGTTTGGGGAGGGGATATTCCACTATAATAAGCTAGTTTACAGTCTCTCGTAGGCTTTCATTTCTCACTGTACAATGGAAACTATATAACTATTTTCTGAAGAATCATTTCTCTTTAGAGCTCTCTAGATGAAGAAGAAGAAATCCCCAAGTCCAAAGAAGTCGAAAAATTAGAAGAATCCCCCCCCCCCCACCCCACGTGTCTGTAGGTCTCCCTTTCCTTTTATCACTTGCCCCCCACTAGTTTTAAGTCACTTCTTTCCTTTTTTTCTCCTGACACCTTACACTTTACTTTATGTCATTTCTCCTCTTTTCCTACGCTAACATTGCTTTTCCATGCCTCCTAACACCCCCTGCCTTAGCCCTTTCTTGTCCCCTAATCTCTTGTCTTCTAGTTAGTCCCCTCCCAATGGTTGGGCTTATGACATTCTATGGGCTGGAAAAAAAAACCCTTATCATTACCCTGGCAATTCCTATCGGACTTGTCCGATGAGAATTTCATAGTCTGTTTTTCCCCCTGGTCGGTCTTTAGGTGGGGTTTTACCCCGCCGAGCCTTTAAGTTGTCGCTCTATCATTCCGACTTCCTTTAATCTTCTTTCCCTTTTCTTTTCTTTTGGTCACTTTTCCCATCTACTTATGCTCTTCCTTTCGCCGCATTTTTCCTTTCGCTCCTATTTCCCTTAGCTACATTCATTTTGCCCCTTTTTCTTTAGCCACCTTTTTCTTAGTCACTCCAATTTTGTGCTCCGATGAGCCTTTCGTCTCTCCTTTTTCTTTCCTTTCGCTTTATCCTATTGCTTTTCCTTAGCTTTTTTTTTCGTTTGCTCATTCCTACATTATAAGAGTGTTAGTTCCTGTCTGTGAAGATTCATTTTGATGGAGATTCCATCGATAAATATTTCGTAGAAGATCTCGCCGAATAATATTTTGTAGAAGATCCTGCTGATAAGTATTTAGTAGATGATGACACTGCTGATAAATATTTATAGATGCCGATAAATATTCCGTACATGAAGATCACGCTGATAAATATTTTATAGATGAAGATCCCGCCGATAAATATTTTGTAGAAGAAGATTCCACTGACAAATATTTAATAGATGAAGATCCTGCTGATGAATATTTTGCAGAAGACGATTTTGCCTACAAATGTTTTGCAGAAGAAGATTCTACCGACAAAATATTTCATAGATGAAGATCTTGTTGATGAATATGGTGTGGAAGATCCTGCTCATATAAGTAATGTTGGGCAGTCGAAAGACTGAACTCGCACTTCGCCGTGAAACAGGCTTGGCCGCCCTCAGGCTGGTCCCGCCTATTGACCTTACGGGAAGGTAAGTAGGAGACTTCTTACATAAAATGACTTTGTGTACTTGATTGTGTACTTCTCGCATATTATTTCCCATTTCCCTACTTTTCCTTACTGTATTACTTCTCGTACTCCTGCTGCTTTCCCCATTTTTTTTTTGTAACTCTCCATTGAGTAATAAAGTAAATACGTGTATCCAGCTGTACCTTCTCCATATGCTTTTTGTTTGTTGATGCTTTGTGCGGTTTCTCTTCTTGTCATTTTGCTTCTTTTCCGTAGAGCTTCCTTTCTTTGGGTAGTCACAAGACTCAAACTCACTCTCCATTGGGGCTGGGTCAGGCTACCTCAAGCTAGCTTGCCCCTTTTTCTTCCCCAATGAGGTGACTTGTTCGGGTTGCTCGTAGAATAGTTCACTCCTTTGCTGTGATGGGAGATAGGGTAATTTATTTGAAAGGGTTGTATGCAGGTCCCACTCTCCTCCGCAGGAGGCATAAGGCCACCCTTAGGCCGACCTTTTCCCTTGACCCTGCAGGGAGGTAGGTTGTTTGGGTAGTTTGTAACGGAACCCGTTCCCGCTCGTTGACATCACAGGGGAAGGTAATACTTTGAGCTAGACTGGTGCTAGACTCACTCTTCACTCGCAGTGGAGGTCGGGGTAAATATTCAGGAGGGTCGTATGCCTGTCCACTTTACTCCGCAGGAGGGATAAGGCCACCCTCGGGTTGACCTTTCCCTATGGTGTCCAGTGGGGAGATATGTTTTTGGGCAGTCTGTTCCTGTACCCGCTCCCGCCTGTTGACACTTATGAGGAAGGTAAAGATTTTTGACGTCAGGTGGCTAAGGACTACCCGCACTCCGTTGCGGGAGGGATTAGGCAACCTTAAGGCCTACCTTTCTTGATGGTATCCTACGGGGAGGTAAGTTTGGATAGCAATTGGCTGGCTGCTTCTTCACTGTGATGGGTGTCGGGGTAATTTATTCGAAAAGGCTATATGCCGGTCCCGCTCTCCCAGACGAGGAGGCCGAGCCGCCTGCTCGCCTATCACCCTTTGTGAGGAGGTAATCTATTCGTGCAGTCTGATACTGTACCCACTCCTGCTAGTTGACGTCACAAGGAAGGGTAGGTTGGGTCAGGTCGTGCTGATCCCACACTTCGTCACTGCAGAGTCAGGGTAAGTCATTCGTGCAGTCGTAAGCTGACATCGCTCTCTTCTGCAGGAGGGATAAGGCCACCCTCGGGCCGAACTTTCCCTATGGTGTCCCTTGGGAGATAAGTTGTTCTTGCAATATGTTATTGGACCCACTTCCGCCTGTTGACACCTACTAGCAAGGTAAATTTTTATTTTCAGGTGGTCAGGGACCGACCTGCACTCCTCCAGGAGAGGGTAGCCTTTAGGCATTACATTAATCCCTTTCACCTCACAGGGAGGTAATTTGTTGATGAAGTTCCCATTTAGTAGAGTTGACTTTGTTGATGGAGCTTGGTTGGTTATGTCGTTGCAGTGTCGGGTCGTACAAAACAGAATTCACACTACAAGAAATAATTACGATAGTAAAACAGAATTCATATAAGTTTTGAAGAAGACAAACTAGAGCGTGTAGCTGCTGTGAAGGATTTTTTTTTCACTGTTACTATCTGAAATTGCCTGCAATTGTTTTGTCATTTCTTTTCTTCCTTGCTCTTCCTTTTTATTTTCAGTTCCATTTTTTTTTTTTTTTGGAAGTCACCTGTATTCAAATTTGTTCATCTTCCCCTGATCGTGTACTGTTGTGCTGCTATCCTTGGAGTAAGGTGGTGGGCCATGTGCTTGCCATGCATGACCTTGCATGACAGTGATGTCCTTAGTTGAAAGATTCTGCTCGATGCGCATTGCTACATGTAAGTGAGAAGAAGACCATATGTACTGGTCGGCAAACTGGACCAAGGAGCTGACCAAGTGCACTGGTTGAGGAGTTCCACTCGACGTGCATGGCAAATGAGTGTGCTGTCTGAAAAGTAATGGGTCGACGTGCCATTGTGCATGACTGAGGAGTGGTTTCTAGCTACTGTTTGGCTGTGGAAAGGGAGCTGTTGTGCTTGGCCGCGGAGGTGAGGCCATGGAGTGGCTGCGTAGTGTCTGTTAAGCCCATGCAGAAGGACCGCAGAGTGCATCCTCCGGCCTTTGAGAAGGGTCATGGAAAGGCACTGTGGTGAGGTTGGCCGATGAGCCATGGCCACTGGATGTACTGGCTGCGAAATAAGTAACAGCTGTGGAGAAGAGCCAAGGAGAGGGTTGTGGAGGCCATGTGATTGACTGCGTAGAGTCCATTAGGCCGTGGAGAGTCCACGTTCATGGAAGCCGTGGAGCCTCATCTGTTGTGCATGACCGTTTAGGAAGGACCTCAGCATGGTGTAGGTCGGTGGAGCCCAAACCGCTGCAGGTGTCACCTGTAGCAAAGCCGAAAGGTAGTCGGCAACTTCCTTAGAGGTGGTAGGGGACGATAAGTCTCTAGGCGTCTTCTGGCAAATCTGTTGCACCATGGTGGGCCTAGGCCTATGAGCTCCTATCGAGACTCTCCAGTGCATGTAGTTTGAGGGGGGAGGATCTCGCCTGAGGGAGGTGGTCGGGGACCACCGCAGGGAAGGCAGTCGACGCCAGCGATATGGTTGGGGGCCATCGTTGGTCGTGGAGAACTCTGGGTGTGCATCATGGTCGTGTGGCGGTGGGCCGTCGCCTGCCTCAGTGGTCAGAGACAGTCACCATAGAGACAAACGGCGCAAGCAGTACGATTTGTGACAGTCGGAGCAGCCCCCTGGCTACACCAGGGTGGGGCCTTGGCTTACGAGGTGCATTTCCATGTGCCATCATGTGTGGCTCAAATGGGTAGGATTGCCCATGGGTGGGGGTCGTTGGTGCCAGGCAGAATTCACTGGCGACCCACTTGGTGGGGCGGGGCCCCCTTGCATATGGGAGTGCACCTGTGCGCCGTGCATGGCACAATGGTCTTTGTAGACCCATGTATGCCCCCAGTAGTTTTCAATTGTACTATAAAGCACGCATAATGCATTCACAGCCTTAATGGCCAGAAGTTGGTTCTTGGCCTCTCATGCTTTGTGTGCATGAAAGCACTTAAGTGCATGTGCACTTGATTGCTTGGGCTAGGAAAAGTCCACTCGCTCCTTTCTTTTGCAGCAATATTTTTATAAAAATAAAATTCGAAAGGTTGAGGTACTTATCTGGAAGATTTTCATCTGTTCTTCTTATATGAGCTCTTTGTTTTCTTTACGAAACATTTGCACTTCGTCGGTCAACTTCGTCACCCATGCTTCTATAATTTTCATCCTTACCTCCATGACTTCCTCTATGTCTTTTCCAAGTCACTCGAAATTGGTTGCCACAGGCATACAAAGGATACGCAAGATCTATTACGATCCCACAGACAGCGCCAATATTGATGTCGTGTTTCGCACACCCTTGGGCTAGGCTCCGGCAACTAGGGTCTTCAAAGATGGGCCTTGAAGGTGCTGTTTGTGAGCCCTCGACAGTGGTTTCGTTCGGCTGTACGGTGTCGGTTCGTACGTCCATGGCTAGGAACAATATTTAAATGTAGAAAATAAAGAAAGGAACACACAGATTTTATGTGGTTTGACACTAGGCCTATGTCTAAAGGGGTTTGGGGAGGGCATATTCCACTATAATAAACTGGTTTATAGTCTCTCGTCGGCTCTCATTTATCACTGTACAATGGAAGATGTATAACTATTTTATGAAGAAGCAGTTCTCTCTAGAGCTCTCTAGATGAAGAAGAAGAAATCCCCAAGTCCGAAGAAGTCGAAAAATCAGATGAATCCCCCCACCCCACTTGTCCGTAGGTCTCCCTTTCCTTTTATCACTACCCCCCACTAGCTTTAAGTCACTTCCTTCCTTTTTTTTCTCCTGATACCTTATATCTTATTTTATGTTATTTCTCCTATTTTCCTATGCTGACATTGCTTTTTCATGCCTCCTGATACCTCCTGCCTTAGCCCCTTCTTGTCCCTTCATCTCATCTTCTATGGAGTCCCCTCTCAATGGTTGGGCCTATGACATTTTATGGGTCAGGGAAAAACTCCCTATCAGTAATCATCAAGAAAAATGACATAGTATCAATACCCATCAACAGAATTTACCAGTGATGGTCCCCATACATCGGAAAAAAATTGAGATCTAAAGGATTTTGAGAATGAGATGAAGATAAATAAAAGGAAGCTTGTGACTTTTTGTTTGCTAGCATGAATTACAAACAAAAAAAAAATTATTATTGGTGACAAAAAGCTTATAAGAAAACAAAATATTATTGTCTAAACAAAGAGACGGATGACTGAGTTGAAATGGATGCTCGTTCTCCAATGCAAGCAGATTTTTTTGGCAAGGATGAAGATAGAGGTTGGAAGTTATTGAGTCCACTCTTAGTTGGCCCTTGGAGGAGGATGTTCCCAGTGTTGAAATCCTTCACACAAAAAAAGTTAGGGTAAGATTCGAAGAAAACATTATTATCCTTTGTGAGTTTGCTAACCGAGATCATGTTTTTCTCAATAGAAGGAACATGCAATAGGTGATGCAAAAATAAGGATTTTTTAGGAGTTAGAATCTTTTAGGCACCAACGTGCAGTATTGGCAATGGTCCCTCATGGGTGTTTGAGGAAGAGAAATCTACTATAATATTCTTGTTTACAGTCTCTCATGGTTTCTCATTCCTCACCGTACAGTAGTGGTTTTGGATACATTTACTGGAGGAAGATTGGTCCCTAGATCTCCCAATTCTCAAGTTGGAGGAGAGGTCGAAGAGGAAGAAAGAAAACTGAAAAAGCTAGAACTGAAGAAGCTGCCCCCTTGGTCATCTGGCTGAAGGCCTTTTATACATCTATTTGTTGCGTGTGCTCGTCATTGCGTGTGTTAGGATGCATTTTCTTCCCACTTGCGCCACTCATGTTAATGCTCTGAAGCCCCCCTGCCACCTTCCTGTCATGTCCCCCCCTCATGTTCCCCACTTGATGCCTTTTGTCTTATCTCCTATGTGGTCTGGTGGTATATTGGGCTTCATACTTTTACCCCCTTACAGTACCCTGCGATTCTTAAGGGCCATTTGTCTAATAAGAACCTTGAGAATCTTTAAGATAAATATGCAGCATAGAGTCATCAACAAGAAAACAAAATAATCCGCTTGTGTTAAGTAATAAGTGTCCCCATAAGTGAATTCAAGCGAGAGGTGTATTCAGTTGAGTATGATGCGAGTCGCGGAGCTCGGATGTTTGTTCTTATTTGTAAAGTGTATGCTTGTTTGATGCCTGCTTTGTTGTTAGTGTTAGAGTTTGTGTGAATAACCTATGCAAATCAGTCAGATGGCCCGTCAACCCCCTAGGTCCACCTTAGGCGGTTGCCGAGCCCATTGGCTCGTTCCCAAAAGTAACCATTGGCAATGGTTATGGCTCAAGTGTGACACTCGGCGGGACTTTAGGGACTCGAATTGTCTTGGATTGGGGGTCGGTGAGTCTAGAGACTTGGCCTTACCTCGCGCGGGTCTAGGGACCCGACTTCTTGCAAATGTAGGGACTCGACTTTGTTGGAAAAGGGGTTCGGTGCCAAGTCTAGAGACATGGCCTTACCCCGCAGCGAGTCTAGGGGCCATGGCTAGTGTAGGGACTTAGTTTTGCTGGACGGGGGGTACGAGTCAAGGGACTCATCTTCTTGCAAGTGTAGGGACTCAGCTTTGTTGGATGGGGGTTGGTACCAAGTCTAAGGACTTGGCCTTACCCCGCAGCGAGTCTAGGGAACCAAGTTCTTGTGAGTATAGGGACTCCACTTTGTTGGACAGGAGGTCAGCATCAAGTCAAGGGACTTGGCCTTACCCGACGACGAGTCTTGGGACCCGACTTCATTGAGCAGAGGTGCTCGTCCGTGCTAAATCGCTTTGCTTGAGCGCGGGGCCACATGACCGGTGTTTCTACACTATAAGAAGTAATTTCGTTAGTAGAACTAAATTCAAACAAATTTCGAGAGACAATACTGGAAAGTTTTTTAGTTGCTGCAGTCAATCCTTGCTTGACCAAAAATTGTCCACAGCTGTCTATTGCTTCTCCCTTGTTTTCCCTTCTCCTCTATTTCTCTCTCTTTTTTTTAGAGTTAGTGAGCATCATTGCCTGGGACATGCAAATTTGACTCAACGTGGGGCTCAAAAAGTCTTGTGCTACCGAGGAACCGTGCCTAAGAAAGTGAGAAAACAGTTCGAACCGTGCAAACAAGTCCTACCCGAGCCCTACAAATGGTGCATTGTCTGAGCCCTATGCAATAGGTCTGAGCCTCGCACAAGTGAGGCGTCTAAGCACTATGTTGTGGCATTTGAGTCCTATGCAAGTGGGGAGTCCGAGCCCTATGTAGTTGCGGCAATGTTTTGAATATTGTACCGGTCAAGGCATTGAAAAGAAATATTTCAGAACCGGTACCGTTTCGAAAGAGTCGATATATGAATAAATTATATATATAAATTATATTTCAAAATAATAGTTTATATATTAATAAATTATATATAAATAAATATATATAAATTATAAATAGCATAATCTGAATTGGGGGTAAAAAAATGAACTTGTAGTTTGAAAAAATAGAAAAAAAAAATTAAAGGCTGAAATACAGGCCTAAATATATACAATACCTGTACCGAACCAATGGCCAGTACGATACGGTATTCGAAACAGTGAGTTGCGGTGGTTTGCCCAAGCTGATGAGAGTATGTAGATTTACTCCTATGTGGCTAGTGGTCAGGTTCGAGCCCATGCAAGTGCCTAATCCGAACTATGTGGCCGAGGAGCTTGGTAAGTGGCTACCTTGCTGAGCCCTGTGCAAGTGAGGTTCCCAAGCTGAGGGGAGCAACATGAAGGGCTAGTGGCTTCCGAGCAGATGAATTCCTAGCCGGTGATCACCGAGCAGGTGGTTCTGTCCCAAGTTGGTTGGCTGCGATGCATGAGCTTCTCGAGCCACTAGGTCCCGTCTAGATGACTCCCAAGTGGGAGGGGCCATCTCGCACAAATGAGGTGTAGCTGATTTCCCGAGCAGGTGTTTCCCTAGCTGAGTAAATCATGGGCAGAGGAGTCCCGAGCTGGTGGGCTATGGAGATTCCAGGCTAGTGGGCTGAAGAGGTGCTGAGTTGTTAACTCCCAAGCTGCAGGTTCCTGAGTTGGTGGGCTTCCATGCATGAGCTTCCCGAGTCGTTAGGTCCCGTCTAGATAACTCCCGAGCGGGAGGGGTTGTGATGGAGACTACCGAGTGGGTTGGCTATCAAGCGGGAGGGGTTGTGATGGGCTGTGAGCAAAGGAGACTCCTGAGTGGGTTGGCTACCGAGCCAAGGGGCTGCCATGGATGACCATGAGCAGAGGAGACTTTTAAGTAGGGTGTTGCCCTAGCCAAGGTGCTACCGTGGAGGACCATGAGTAGAGGAGACTCCCGAGTGGGGTGTTGCTTGAGCTGAAGTGTTGCCGTGGAGGACCATGAGCAGAGGAGGGACCCGTCCGTGGAGGACCATGAACTATGTAGGCTAGCGGTCGCTAGTTCCTCTCGCCAAACTTGCGGCTGTGAAACCGTGGGCTCGTCGAGTTCCTGCTGCGTGTACCATGTGCACTGGCAGGAGACACTTTGAGTCCCAGGAGTGCACGAGCAATAGACGGTTGCCCCCAGAAATTGCCGAAGGTTGAAGGTGGACCACCGGCAGGTCACCTGAGCTTCTTCATGCTGCCCGAGCTGCCATTCGCAGCCCAGGCATTAGGTGTGGTCCCGTGGGAGGGGGATCACCTTACATCGAACATAAACTCTCATTGGCCTAAGTGGTGGCTGCTGGAGAGTCAAACGGGCTCACTGTGGACAACATGCACGACCATCTACAGTGACCGCCTCGGCCTCATCAGAGAATGCCGGTGGCCCAAAGTGCCCGTTGGTGGCGCCATGGCGTGGGCACGAGGCTGGCTGCCATGCATGGCACTGTGAACAATGCCATGCACGGCCTCTACGTGCATGGTGGCACTGTGCATTTAAGTGCACAGTGTCGTTTATGACACCTATGCATGTAGACCATTGTGCACTTAAGTGCACAATAATTACCTGCAAGTGCATGCGCCCTGAGCATAGACTACACTCTCCCAGGTTGGGGAGACGAGCGGCCTAGGCATTGGGACTGCAAGTGCCATGTGCAGGCCTTTACGGGGGAGCCCCGGTTTTGCCATGGCGCCGTTAATAAAAATAAGAGTATAGCAGTTGGGTGTACTTATTTGGAGTAAGCTTACCTGCCACCTACCTGTCATGTCCCCCTCTTGTTCCCCACTTGATGCATTTTGTCTTATCTCTTATGTGGCCT
>QEOT01002686.1:23874-39264 GCA_003123785.1 Pterocarya stenoptera
TGTTGGGGTCTGAACCAGCAGATGATATCATGGGGGGTGGAGGGACTTGTAAGCCATCCACAAGGCCGAATATATTTTTTCACTTAAGATAGGGAACTTACTGTGCTCTCCATAACAAGTAATTGTCACGTGTGAGCTTAATGGTGATAAGGTGGGCAATGTGATTGAGGGAAGGAGCAGAGGAAACTAATTGTGGAGGAGACGGATTAACAGAGGTGGAAGATGAAGATGCCATGGGAAAAAAAATTGACTTTGGTCACATAGGGCTCGATACCATAAAGAAATATTGATTGGCTTAATATTATTACACTTACATTACATTTATAGTCACAATATTATATACAAAATGATAAGTATAATTACATAAATAAAGTAGGAAAGGATGTGGATTTGTTTGGATTGAGAGAGATTCTCAACTCATCTTATCTCATCTCATCATTACAATTTTTTCAAACTCCTACACAAAATGCAATATACAATTCAACTTTTTTAATTCTCAAAATAAAAATAATATTAAAAATAATATTTTATTCAATTTTCAACTCATCTTAATATTTATCCAAACATATCCTAGCGAGTCAACTCCATGGATCATGGAGGCTGAATATCATGTTGTGCGAATATGGCTTGATCGTTGGATGCTCTGCCATGATTTGTGAAAGAGGATATCTTGGCTTGATGTTAGGTGATGTTGATTTTATCATCATTAAATATAAAATGTTAATAGATAGAATTTCATTTGTTAGATCTTGTGAAGTCAAATCAAATTATGTCAAACCGATCATGTACAATATGTATTATCTACGCAGACTTCAAATCAAAAAGAGTTAACGAAGATGAATTACTTGTTCAAGCTGGTTTTGCTAGAGTTAGTTTCTTTCCCAATCTTCAAATAATAAACAATCTTCTTTCCCAATTATTTAGGTGGTTTTAAGCTTGAGAAAAGGTATGGGAGGTGTGGATGGACGTGTAGAGTAGGCCTGATGAATGGGACGTACTTAGAAACTAGAGGTGGGATTTTGATTTTTTAGTAATGCTAGTGCAATGCAAATTATGTATATTCGAGATTTATTTTTAAAAAATAGATATTTTTATGTGAATTTTGATTTTTTTTAAAATGAAAATACAGAATTTAAATATTTTAAAACTGTAAAAATTATTTTGGATTTTTTAAACACTGGCATACTGTTAGTGTAATTTTCTTTTAAATATTTTTTAACATCATTAACTGTTAAAAAAATATATATATACAATTTTATTAATAATCACTTGTTTAACTATTAACCAAATAAAATAAAATACTTGACGCTAATTTAGAACAATAACATTAGAGAACTATGTAGCACGAGCCTATAGTCCACGCAGTGCGCGGATTGTTGTGTATGAGAAAGAGAGATTTAGAGAGAGACCGGGTTTTATAGTGAAGAAATTCAAAACGGTTTATAAGACGGTTTATTTGACGAAACAATATAAAAGTTGAAATAATGTATTTAGGTGTAGACTTTAATCGGTTTATATATTTATATATAAGAAATGAAATGAAATTTAAAGTTACAGCAGTTTAGATTAAAATATAAATATACACAACAATCCGCGCACTGTGCAAATTCTAGGCTCATATATATAAATATATAGATATAATTTTAACAAAATAAATTTCTTTTACGCAATAAAAATAAAAAATTTAAAAACAAAGCATTACTTGATGTTTATTATTTCTAAACTTCAAAATATAGATTGGACATAGATGAACACATAAAATTTTCAATTACAGAAATTCATCGGTTTCAAGATGCAAAGTGTAATTTTTTTTTTCCCTTTCTAACTAATCTATTCTTTTTTTTTCAATGTTCGGTCGGACTGGCATGACTTTGCAACTTTTGAGGGACAGACCTTTGCAACTTTCCATGTAATCTACTCTTTTGAGGGACTGGCATGACTCTCCATGTAATCCATTCTTTTGAGGGACAGACCATTGCATGTTGCAAACCACCACTTGACTTTGCATTTTGTAGTGAAGCCGAATAGTGCGGGCTGAATGCCAAGTCTCAATTAGAACTTGGCTTTTATATAATTAAATAGATTTCCCTTTTTTTACGGCCTGAGTCAGATGCAAGTAGGCAAAACCACATGGAAGAGTGGCTCTACGCCCCATTCACTGTTCAAATCATTGAAGCAGTTGTTTAGCAGACTTTGTAGTGTCTATTTTATGAATGTATTTGACGGGAGAAATAATATTTATAGTCATAAAATATGTAAGAGCAACACAATTTTTTTTTTAAAAAAAAAAAAAAGATAAATATGAGATTTACATGAAAAAAAAAATTAATTTTTTAATAGTAAAGCACACATCGGCTTGACAATAAATTTATTCTTTTTTGACAGGCTGCATGCAACAAATCTACTAATTCGCAAATTACAACATCATTTGATGAGTTTAGTTTTTTATAATTAGTTCATCCGGGATAGGTAATTCAATTAATTAATTGGTTTCCTAGGGAGCATTATCGATATTCAAGGTCCAAAGAAGTTGAGAAATTCAATATTATTAAAGATGTTTTTCGTCAAATAAGTGACTACAAAGTGTTAGCCATTGTTGAAGCATCCAGTCTAGCATCCACAGCACAAGCCACACAGCAAGGAATCTCCAACTCAGCAGCTCTTCTAGAACCTTTAGGAATAGCTTAGAATAGGTTGTGAATTGATTCTCTGTAAATTGTTATAATGGTCTTGGCAGAGCACTATAACAAACTCTGCCATACCAAGCACTACCACACTATGCACGCCTACTGCTTGCAATATTGTATAGGATAGCTCACAACAGCTCATTCATTGTATATATATACTGCACTGTAATACAAGTATCAATAAAGAAACTCCTTGCAAAGCAACTCTATTTTTCAAACCTTTACATGGTACAAGAGCTTTATAACTTCTTCTTCTCAAATCGCCAGCGATACCTCTTCTCTCGACAAAAACTCCTCCCCTCCCATTCAGTTTTCAAACAATCTCTCTCATGTTGTCTCGGTAAAATTAAGCTCAGAAATTTACTTGTTATAGCGTGCGCAAATCATTCCATATCTTCATGGTCAAGAACTCTTCCACTTTGTTGATGGCTCCACTCCACCACCGCCTCCCTTCCAACAATCTGTCCCACCCTCTCCTTCTACTTCTCCTCTTCCAAAAACCAACCCAGAATATCTTTAGTGGTGCCAGACTAACCTCCTCTTGAGCACTCTACTCTCTTCCCTTACTGAATCCATCCTAGCTCAACTCATTTCTTCTCGCACATCTCGGGACCTCTAGGTCACTTTAGAAACAATGTTCACCTCTCAATCTCAAGCAAAAAATTTTCAAATCAGGCATAAACTCACCAATCTCAAAAGGTTCTCTTTCAGTTATCGATTACTATAAAAAAGTTCGCTTGCTTTCAGACACCATGACTACAGCTGGAGAACCTCTTCGTGACTCAAAGGTTGTCTCCTATCTTCTCAATGGACTCAACTCAGAGTTTGAGTCCTTCGTAATCTCGGTCACCACAAGAGCAACTCCCATCAGCTCTGCTAAGCTCTTTAATCATCTTCTCACCCTCGAAAGTTGACTTTCTTTACACTCCAGTCAGCAAGGCATCCTCCTCAACCCCTCAGTCAATCTCACCACACCTTCCTTCAACCATGGAGGACGAAACCCATTTCGAGGTTGAAGAAATAATGGCAAAAATGGTTGAAATTGTGGGGTCAATTTTTTAACTCCTAACAAAATTAGTCTCAGTCCTCTTTTAAGCCTACTTGTCAAGTCTGCAACAAAGTAGGACACGTTACCTTGCAATGTCTACATAGGTTTGATCAAGCATATCAACGTGAGCCACCTCGTTCTTTCTCAACTCACTACACCACCTCTCAATTTCCCCAAGATCAAAACTGGTATCCTGACTCTGCGGCAACAAATCACCTTACATCCGACCTTCACAATCTCAACATTAGTGCTGACCAGTATCCTAGACCTGAACAAATCAAAGTTGGTGATGGTTCAAGCCTTCCCATCACTCATATTGGTCTCAAGTTCATCTACAAAATTTTTCTTATGTAATTTACTCCATGTTCCTCAAATCACCAAACACTTAATTTATGTCTCTCAATTTTGCAAAGATAATCATGTCTTCTTTGAATTTCATGACTCTTATTTTTGTGTGAAGGACAAACAACGGGGAGTCTTCTAGTTCGAGGTCCAACACATAACGAACTTTATCATTTACCTCCAGCCATTCCCGAATACACTTCAGTGGCTCTTGTTGGTGAAAGGACTATGTTCGACTAAAAATATATCTACAAGTGCATAAAATCGTAACAAGGAGTAGAGTGTTTTAAAGAAAACGGTTATCGAACCCACATGGAATAATTATCCTATTGAGTATTAAAATTGACTAAATTAATTACTAGTTGGAAAACCAAAATTTGAAGAATGGTTTATCTAAATTAAACTGACAAAAATAACATTAAAATTTAGATTTTAAAAATAATAAAAATAGATCTAGAGCATTTAACTTCACCTAACAAATCCCACACAATTTATTCTTCCTTGTTATAGAATCCCAATTATCCTTAGTTGACGAAAAAAATCTTTTAACTATTCAATTTTTTCTCTCAAACAATACCAAAAATATCTCAAACTAATAACTCCATATCTCTATGTGAATTTAACTAATTGGAGATTCATTAAGTTCTTTAGATTTTTCTTGAAAATCACACTAGTCGCTGCAAAGCATCTCTGCTTTTGGTCAACTAATGGTGTTTAATCTTAGAGCTTTAATCACAAATCACCTCTTGCTCTCATTGCAATCCAAAAGATTGAACAATAATTAACTAAAAAATTGTAAGCATTAAGAATAAGGAATAAACACTCAATCATAGAAATATTGAAAATAAAATAACTTTGAATATAAACTATGTGTTCAATGCTAGGCTACATCAAAGATCTAGAAAATAAAATTAGTTCATATTCAAATTAAAAAGAAATACAATAAAACTGGTGTCCTTCATTAGAATCAGTTGATGAAGCATCCAGCTCTTGCCTCTACTCCCCCAGATCTGCCTCCTTGAAAGAAACTCAAACAATAAATTCTAAACTGTCGAAACCTAAACATAGACTCTCTAAAACTCAAAAACCAAAGACCCCCTATTAATCCCAGAAGACAGGATTAAATAGATGTCAAAACTAAAATCCGGAAACAAAATAAATGCGACTACAATCTAGTCTAAAAATCTGAAAAATAGTTTTTAAAGATAGATATTAACATAAAAAGAATTATCTCAAGAATAACGGGATTATGTAAAAAGGAAGATTCAATGATATGTGGCTTGAATTGCGGAGTTCGGGAGGATTTGATCGCCAGCAGATTCATTGTGGAACTCAAATTTGGTGGTCAATAGCAGATTGATCCAGGTCGAGAGGACTTATCCCACCAAGTAGATGTCGTGTGCGCTAAATATAACTGGCATGGAGGTCACAACTGAACAGGTGTAGAGGTCACAGATGAATGGGCATGGAAGTCACAAATGAACCCATCGCTCCGTTGTCTTCTCTTAACAACAGATATTCTCAAAAATCCCCATTCTTACACAGTCGCTTCCCGCTACCCAAACTAGCGTGCTACCATGAACAACGAATTTCAAGCTCTTCTACGGAACAAAACTTGGTCTCTAGTCCTCTCTCCCCCTTCATCTAATATTATTGGTTGCAGGTGGATCTTTCGCACAAAATATCATACCAATGGAAGCATAGAACGGCACAAGGCCAAACTCGTTGCCAAGGGGTTCCACCAACAAGATGGAATCGACTACTTCGAGATGTTCAACCCGGTGGTCAAACCCACCACGATCCATCTAGTCCTCTCTTCAACAGTGTCTCATGGATGGCCTCTCAAATAGCTAGATATTCACAAAGCGTTCCTACACGAAAATCTCAACAACATAGTGTACATGGCTCAACTTATAGGCTTCATCCATCTTGAATACCCTGACTATGTGTGCTGATTGCACAAGGCCATTTATGGCCTCAAGCAAGCTCCACGCACATGGTTTGCGCACTTCAGTTCATCCCTCTATGAGTATGGCTTCCAACCATCACAAGATGATCCTTCATTACTCATCTACTATCATCAATCTGTTGTATTTTTGTATTGATTTATGTGAATGATATTGTAGTAACTAGCTCACATCCAAGCCAAATTGATCATTTGATCTCTTATGTTGCCTCTGTTTTCCCATTAAAAGACCTAAGCCGATTGTCCTATTTTTTAGGTACTGAAATTACATACCTAGAAAATGGAATCCATCTCTCCCAAAGGAAATACATATGTGATATGCTTTCCAAAGCTAATATGCTCTCAGCCAATGGTGTCACTTCACCAATGTCAGCATCCACACGACTCTCTATCCATAATTCTCCCACTTTTCCTAATTCCACCCTTTACCGTAGTATTGTAGGAAGCCTCCAATATCTCTCCCTAACCTGACCAGACATAACCTTTGTAGTGAATAAAATTTGCCAATTCATACATAATCCCAAACATCCACATTGGAAAGATGTCAAACGCCTCCTGAGATACCTCAAACAAATCTTAAACTTCGGCATCCTTTTCCAAAAATCACCCTTACTTCAAATTCAAGCCTTTTCAGATGCGGATTGGGTTGGTTACCCAGATGACTGTCACTCCACGGGCGGCTTTTGCATCTTTCTTGGAAGCAATCTAATTTCATGGAGTTCTCGCAAGCAACGTACAGTTGCTCGCTTAAGCACTGAGGCGGAATACAAGTCCCTTGCAAACACCACAGCTGAACTACTTTGGATTCAATCCCTTCTAAAAGAACTTCCGCATTTTTCTACCTAAAGCTCTCATCCTATGGTGCGACAATCTTGGAACCACTTACCTCTCAGTCAACCCAATTCTTCACTCCCGCACAAATCACATGGAAATTGATTTTCATTTTGTTCGTGATAGAGTTGCTAAAAAAACCATTCAAGTTGCCTTTCCCCCATCCAAGTACCAACTAGCTTATATCTTCACTAAGCCTATTGTATCCACTTGGTTTTAATCAATGCGAATGAGCCTCACTGTTGTCGACACCCCATTAGGCTTGCAGGGGCATGTTGAAACATCTAGTCTGGCATCCACGGCAAAAGCCACACAACAAGGAATCTCCAAGTCAGCAGCTCTTCCAGAACCTTCAGGAATAACTTAGAATAGGTTGTGAGTTGATTCTCTGTAAATTGTTGTAACGGTCTTGGCATAGCACTATAACAAACTCTGCATACCAAGCACTACCTCACTGTGCATGCCTACTGCTTGTAGTAGTGTATCGGAGAGCTCACAACAACTCATTCATTGTATTTATATACTAGATTGTAATACAATTATCAATATAGAAAATCCTTGCAAAGCAACTTTATTTTTCAAACCTTTACAACCATTGACATACACAAGTTCAAGAATTAGAGCATTAATAACAAAAAATTTAAAATAAAAAATCCTTTTTTTTTTTAATTACGGCCTCAACGTGACAATAGATTATATAAGTAAATTAAGACATTTTTTAATTAGTAGATTTAACAAAATTTCCTTTTGTTAAGATATTTTCTTATCACAATTGCACACACACAATATAGTTGGACGGACCCTTCTTCTCTCCCTACCATAGTATTTAGTAGTGAACATTCATGACTTGTAAACATAGAATGACTTCAAATAAAAGATGTAACGATTTATGTGATTTGATATTAAAATTTACATTTTCGGCTCCTAGGTATTCCATTATAATGAAAAGGTTAAATATGGAGTCCCTTCTTTCATTGAGTGAAGGTAAGGTTTTTCTCTCTAAGTTTCCTTATAAACTTAGAGCTCTCTCTCTCTCTCAGGCCTTGGTCTGTGGAGTGTAGTGTGATGGCTGGTGACTTAGCAACAATGTGTAAGAAGTGCAATATGTCTTGTGTTATTTATGATAAAGGAATCAATAGAGGGGCGTTCATGTCAACCTTATCAACAGTTTGACAAGTGGAAGGTAAGGCAGTTTTCAAAGAGGTGGGTTGAAATAAGTTTTTGATAGAGTCTAAGGAGGTTTCTAATAAGAGGAGAGTGTTGAAGGGTCGTGCATTGTCTTTTGATAAATCTTTAGTTTGCATGCTTATTTGTAAAGGGGCAGGGTCAGTGCAGGAGATGCAGTTTAGGCATGAGCCCTCCTAGATTCAATGTCACAACTTGCCATTTGCTGGTATGACTCAGGGCATGGGTGAGAAGTTGGGTAGTTCTTTAGGTGATGTTATTATGATGGATGCTGCTGACAATGAATCATGCTGGGGTAAATTTTTACGTGTCAAAGTGATGCTTGATATCACCAAATCTCTTGCTAGAGGTAGATTTCTATCTATTGGTGACACTAGATATTGGATTTCTTTTAAGTATGAACGAATGTCAAACTTCTGTTATCACTATGGTTTGATCAAACATAGTGCAGGAAAATGTTCTCAGTTAAGAGAAGGTAAACCTGTCAGTGGTGGATTTAGTCAACAATATGGGGCTTGGATGAGGGCTAGTTCTAGAGTCCTCATAGCAGTAGTTCACAGTCAAAGACCTATCATGTTCATGGAGGCTCCTCTGAGAGTGACTGTCAGGAGACCTCAGTTGAGTCACAAGGTGAAGCTACTTTTTTAGGAAAGTCTACTAAAGATGGTCATAATTCTCAAGAAGATACAAGTTTGGAAGGTGGTATTAAGAGTCCCAGAGACGTTGGGATTGAGAAGCTAACTGAGGCTATTCATGGTACTCAACATAACTCCTCACCAATCAAGGAAAAGGGCCAGCATCAAGATGCTATAAGGGAGGCAGAGATTGAGGGGGCAGTTAATCAAGAATGTTCTGTCTATAATCATGACATGATTGAAGGCACGAATTTAGGAATGAGGGGTGTATTATTTGGCAGTAACAAAGATACGTGGTCCTTCTCTAACCCAATCAATACTGCAAAGTTTGAGAGGTCTTTATTTACAGGTGGAAATAGAGGCTCCAAAAAATAGTTGAGCTGGAAGAGAATAGCAAGGGCTGAGGGTTCAAGTGTGTTGGATCAGGCTGAGAAAAGCTTGATGGATTTGGATATGGTTTCACAGCCCAAGAAGAGGACACCAGAGGGCTCAAAGAATGTTAAAACTGATAAAAGGCATAAGGGGCATCAAGAGGATGAGATGATGGAGATCAATTCTAAGAGCTGTCCCAATGGCTATTGTAAAATAGAGTTTTCTTCAAAATATAAAGAAGTTGTCTTAAAAATAGGCTTTATCAGATTTTGTATTTTATAAATGTTTTACATTGTGATACAATGATACCGCTACATTTATAGAATCTTGTTCACGATTGTAAATGTTTTTAATTAGTTTCTCTTTCATCTACCAGTCATCCTCGATTTTCCTTATTCCTTCGTATTTTTTTTTTCTCATTTCAAACCCACTTCTCTCGTCCCACGCTTTCCTCGTCTAACTCCATGAGCGCTGCACTGTTACATGGGTTTAATATTTTGAGTTATTGGTTGTACAATGATTAAATAAATTATTTTATAAATTTTGAATTAAATAAACTTTTATTATATAATCTCTTATTTTTATTTTTTAAATTAATTTATATTTTGGTTTAGCTTATTAATTTTGATTAATTTAAAATAGAACATAATTATATGACATTGTATGTGGGGAGATATTGCAAATATCAAAAGACATGAAGATATTATTGATAATTAAAGAAAATATTTGAAATGAATAAAAAAGATTAAAAAATATAATATTTAAATGATATGAATAAAAAATAGATAAGCTGATGTATGATATATTGTAAAAGTCAGTATGTAAAATAGAAAAAGTGAGTTTTGATGATATATTTTAAAGTATAGGATGAAGAAGCCATTGGGAGTGCTCTAAGGCAGATACTGTTGTGTAGCCCTACCAATCATCATGAAACTCTTATGTTGAAACTGTAGAGGACTTAGGAACCCTCGTACAGTTCGTGAGCTTCACCTTTTGGTGAAGGAAAAGGTCTCACATGTGGTGTTCTTATCTAAAACAAAGTGTAAAAGGGAACAAGTAGAGAAGATTAGGGATAAGTTGGGCTTTGAACAAAGCTTTGTAGTCGATTGTTTTGGCAAGAGTGGAGATGGCTATGTTATGGAAGCAAGTGGTGAAGGTAGAATTGCAGTCTTACTCAAGGAACCATATTTCTTTGGATATGGAACATGAGGAAGGTCTCTTAAGTGGCTGCTTTCTGGTTTCTATGGGAACCCTGCAATGGAAAAGAGGAAGGAGAGTTGGCAGCTGCTGAGAATGCTTAAAATTGTAGATCAGAAGGCATGGTTATGGAAGATTTTAATGAGATTATAAGCAATGAAGAGAAGTCGGGTGGTGCTAATAGGCCTTTCTCTCAATTTGAAAGGTTTAGAAAAGCTTTAGAGTTTTGTGAATTCAGTGATATGGGCTTCCAAGGTTCAAGATTTACTTGGAATAATAGAAGAGAGAGGGGTGAGTTTACAAAAGCAAGGCTTGATCGAGTCCTGGGTAATAATTACTAGCCAATTATTTTTGGAACAACTGATGTCCAAGTGCAGGCAGCTCAAACTTCAGATCACTCTCCACTTTTCATCTCTTGTGCTAATGAGGGAGAAGAAGAGAGTAAGAAGGTTAAGATATTCAGGTATGAAGCATGTTGGTCTAAAATACAGGGTTGTAAAGAGAAATCAAAAGGGGCTGGAGGTCATCAATGGGATGAGGCCATTCTCTTAACTCTGTTAAGGGTGGTCTGCAAAGGTGCAAGAATCAGCTGAAGAATTGGGCTAAGACTTATGATGGCAACCAAAGAAAGTAGATCAGTTTGAAGAGAGAAATGATTTAGGAAATGCAAAAGTTGAACCAAGGAGATTTTAATGAGACTATTAAAGGATTACAAAATGAAGTGGATGTTTTATTGGAAGAAGAGGAGATAAGGTGGAAGCAAAGATCAAAAAAGTTGTGGCTCAAGCAGAGGGATAAGAATTCAAAGTATTTTCATAAGTGTGTCTCTCAGAGAAGGAAAGTTAATGCTATTAAGAAAGTCTCAAATGGGAGCGGACAGGCAGCAAGTGGCCAAGTAGAAGTGAGTGAAATGTTCCAAAGTTATTACCAAGAACTATTTAAAACATCACAACCATGGGGAATTGGGGAGGTTCTAAGGAATGTTGCACCAATTGTCACTCCTGAAATGAATGTTCAGCTTCAAAAGACTTGTTCTCATGAAGAAGTGAAGAGAGCAGTTTTTTAGATGAATCATATGAGCTATCTCGGTCCTGATGGTTTCTCAGCAAGTTTCTATCAAGAAAATTGGAATGAAATAGGTCATGAGGTCTTTTCTGCTGTGAAGGAAGTTCTCTCCGCTAGGAAAGGCTTAGCAAATATTAATAAGACCTTTATTGCATTAATTTCTAAGAAAAAGAATCCAGTTTTAGTCTCTGAATACAGGTGATTACGCCCAAGAATAACACGGTAATTGTAGCAAAGCTTTGGGGTGTCGATTCCACAGAGAGACAAATTAAAAAAATAGTAGAAGAATACAAAGAAACTAAGAAAAAATATTAAATGATCAATGGAGAACAAAGATTAATTTTAAATGTAAATTAAAGTGAATCAAAGTGATTAACGGAAAAAGTACTTAAATTAGACAGTAGAGCGTCAAGAATCCCTTGCACAATTCCGGTATTTTAATTATTCTTGATTCATTGGATAACTCAATTGGAAACTCAATTTCCAAAATTTTCAATCGGAAGACATAGATTTATAAACCAAGATTAAAACAAATATAACCCTTTGAAAAATCATTCACCATTTTTAAAATACGTAAATTATTATCACTATTGAGAAAATCCTACGACGATAATATACTTTGGGAGCGATATTATAGCAAAAAATTAAATCAATATAGATAAATAATTGATCCAAACATAATCAAAGAACTAATCCATTCAATAGAAAAAGCATGACTGAATCCATAAACAGAATAAATTCTATGATTATTTGGAGAAGAGAACATCAATGATGAATTGAGAATGATAAAACAAAAGAGTTTAGTAATTGAAAATCAAATACATAAATTAAAAATAAATTACAAATACCATCTAATGTGCAAGTTCATCCCTAACCCTACTTGAGAATTTAGTTACCCATAAATATAATGGACAATAAAAATCTCAAGAGAAAGGTAAAGCAAACGGCGGACATGACAATTAAATTCCTCCCTTCTTCTTCTCTCTTCAGCCTCCTAATGATATCCTTATATAGGGTAGGAAAGAAATCCTAATATCTTCATGATTCCCGTCTAGAAAAATCACTTAAATCTTAGGACTTATCTTGACAGCCACGTATGCACTTCAGGAATTCGAATTTGGAAATTCGTATTAGAGACAAAGTCGTAGCCCTTTAAGTTAGCTTTCCAAAGTATCTAGAATCGAATCAATCCAATATGTGAGTAGAAATTTACGTTCGAAATATTAAAGTATATCCAGATAGTCTCCTATAGCATGTTGGACTCTGACTATTTCTCTTGATCCGAATTACTTTTAAACCCCATCATTATCCTTCTTTGAAGAGTCCTACACTCATTGAAAGTTCTTAGGTTGTCCCAACTCTTGCCCATTTGAAAGTCCTTTGAATTTGACTGGGTTTTGACTTACTCTTTTATAATCCCTGAAATTAAATATAAAAATCTACTTATGAGTATTTTAAAATAAATAGAAACTTAATTTAAGAATACACATTAATTCCTATAATTTCTATTCATATTTTAGTATTATAGTCCAATAATAGGGTATTTAGAGTGCACTTTCGTACACTCATTACACACCCTAACTTACTCATTGCTAGTTCCTAGCAATTTTCATGCTAAAACGACGAGATAGACTAAATAAAATCACACACAAAGGCCACCAAGTCACACTTTCCAGATTTACATATCAAAACAATTTTAGGAATTCAATAACCCTATCACAAGCAATCCACCTATAGCAATCCACAGAGTGTGTATGTGTTCCAAACTATATCCATCTAAGTAGAAGCCCTGACACACGCAACATTAAGAACATCTCAAGCGAAAGGTTCAACTCCATAACTCACGAGTATAAAAGTGTTTCGTGTGAGGATTCTTTCTATGGAGTTGACAATGGGTGTACACACACTCTCATGGGGAATTAGGCATTTATGTACAAGCAACAAGCAAACATTGATCTTATGATAGGAACACTAATAAATTAAACTTCCACCACTCTTTCCAAAATCTTACTTAAGATCAGAACGGTCAACAAAAAAGGTTGTAACGTGGCATGGGTTCGGGGTTATATGAAAAAAAAAGGATGAAAATGATTTAAAAACTTTCAAGTACATACAAAGGGAATCTTATTAAACCTCTCAATAAACCACATTTCTCATTTGATGTACTCTCCAACTTTTCAAATCATTGAATAATGCCTCTTTTTCTCTTTCTTTTTTTTTCTAATTCTTTTTTTTTTTTCATTTTTTTTTTAACTTGGTGAACAATTATGTATGTCACCCTGGTATTTTGCTATTTTTACCCAACCTTGGTATTTTTACCTGTGAAACTCACTCACTTGAACACCTTGTAACTCATGTTCTTCCCCTTTCTCTTTCTCCTTTTATTTTTCTATAGAAAAGATAAAAATTCCACATCTAGTACACACTTGGAAGTAACAAGGGTAGGAAAAATCAGTGTATAGATTATACTCCAATGTGGAGAGATATGGATGATGTTGGCATATGAAAACCAAAAGCTACATGTGTTTATTGGCTCAAAGTTGGCTACTAGGGGTCTTTGATGGAAAGGGTTAGTTTGAAAGGCTCAAACGTTGATCCTAAGTTGACCCTCGTCATATCCCAAGTATATCCACCATCTTACCACAAATCATGTAATGATATTCTCATAAGAAGTTGCCAATTCAATAGATCAATGAATGCTTATCACAATTTACTGCATTTGTAGACTCTCAATCCTCTCCAAAACTCACATGAATGCTTAAGCAAAAGAGTTCTCTAGTTACATGTGTCAAACTATTATCTTACCACAAAGCTTGGATGAGTGCATTAGGGGTTCTGTGAATGCTTCAGCAAAAATGATTATGGTGAATTTAGTGAATTCACGAAAATGACTATGAATGAGAATGAGTATACATGTGAAAATGATGCACGTGTGATGCAAATTAAAAATATTTGACACATGAAAATATGCCACAGAGTTTCAACAAATATTTTAAATACTGAATTTGCACCACCACCCCCCAACTTAAATGAAATATTGTCCTCAATATTTAGGAATCAAATTTGAATGGGGAGTAACTAAAAATGGTAGAATACACCTGATGAGTGACATGAGTAGCTTGCTAAGCACAAAGGATGGTAAGCTGAAATGACAAAATGAAACTAATTTGCAAACAAAAACGAAGAAAACAACAGCAAACAAAAAGGAAAAGAGAGAAAATAAGAGAAAACAAAACAAACAAAGCAAATAAAGAGAAAAAGAAAACATACCTGCGTCGTGTGGTCAAGGTTGATAAACCGGATCTACAAGTGGAATGTCTTCCACTTCCGGAACTTGCTTATAAATTAATACTTTAAGGCGTTGACCATTTATTTTAAAGATCCGACCATCCTTAGGATCCTCTATTTCCACCGCCCCATTTGTAAAAACATTCTTGACTGTAAAAGGGCCGGTCCACCTAGACCGAAGTTTTCCTGGGTACTTATGGAGTCTAGAATCATATAAGGACACTCTATCATTAGGTTTAAACGTTTTTCTCAAAATATTTTTATCATGAAACGCTTTCATTTTAGCCTTATAGATTCTAGAGTTCTCATAAGCATCATTTCTCAACTCCTCTAACTCGGTCAACTGAAGTTTTCTAAACTTACCTACTTCTCCCATGTCAAAATTGAATTGCTTGATAGCCCAATAAGCTCGATGCTTGAGCTCCACAGGTAAGTGGTAAGACTTTCCAAAAACAAGCCTATAAGGTGACATGCCTAAGGGAGTTTTGAAAGCTGTACAGTAGGCCCAAAGAGCATCAACTAGTCTCAAAGACCAATCTTTGCGATCCGGGTTAACCCTTTTTTCTAAAATTTGCTTAATTTTCCTGTTTGCAAGTTCTACCTGTCCACTTGTCTAAGGGTGGTAGGCAGTAGAGATCTTATGTACTGCTCCATATTTTTTCATCAAAATCTCAAAAGAACGGTTGCAAAAATGTGTACCCCGATCACTAATGATAGCACGTGGCGTACCAAATCGAGATAACACATTTTCTTTGAGAAATTTAATTACCGTCT
>QEOT01002687.1:3750-50156 GCA_003123785.1 Pterocarya stenoptera
GCTTTGGTCCCCAAACTCATCTCATCTCGACCCCTTCAGTTTACACCATCTACAGAGAGTGAGAGAGAGTTTGGAAGTGCCAAGCATCAGAGAAGGCAGCAAAACTGTGAGCAACATCAATGGCTGGAGGTACGAATTTCTCCTTGGGCTTTAATGTTTTATGATTCTATATTAAGTGTTTATTCCGCATTAAAGAATCATTATGAAGTCTAACATGGCATTCTGCCCAAGTCAATGTTAGCACCAGGTCGAGAAAAGTGACAAACTAGCAACAGCACGTTAGAACATAATAGTCAGGCAGTATCTGGAAAACCACGGTGGAGTAACCTCAGGGGAACGATATTTTCCTGCTTTGACGGTGGTAACATGGTTTATACTTCCAGCTTGCAGTTCCAATAATGACATCTTAACACCAGTCTCAGTTAACCCATGGATATTCTTAACTTCAATTCTCAAGGTCACGGGAGTTGCATCCCAGTCTATCTCAGTTGCTCCAAAATTTGGTTCACCTAAAAATAATCCCCAGTTTTAAAGTTTAAACTTTCGAAGAGCTAATCATATTTCCTCAACGGAAAATTATTGAGTGCATACATCTCGCATTGTAGTTGCCTACCATAGGTGCAAGAAGGGAATCTGCAAATCTGAATCTGCAAATCTGGTCCAGGACTCTAGTTGCAGTGGGTGCCAAGCACGCCACAAACCTCCCTACTAAAGTTAATGGTGGGCGGTACTGCCTCTATTGATTTTGTGATATAGTGGATATCCGGTATCAGTCATATGGTGCGATCTTATAAGAAATTAAAATCACCACTGATGAAGAAGACTCGATCACTCTACACAAGAAGAAAGGATTTGCAACAGGGAAGGTCATTNAAAGCAAACAATGAAAAGGTTAAAATAGAAAATCCTGTCAAATACACCGGCTGTTATTGTCAAGTAATGTGTTGCTCAGAGCAATTGAACAAGCATAGATGAAACATTATCATGTTACCGTCTGCTACAAATATTCCAAGTCCAACAGAGAAAAATACTTTGCTAACGGAAATGTGGTTGGCAGATAAAAGGGAAGAAAAAGTGAATGACTCATCCAAGAAGACATCTTTTGTAAAAATGGCATCACAGGTTCTATTTTCTACCACAATCCCAAACATGCACTAATTTGCTACTTGGCATCACCAAGCACTAGTTATGTTTCATTGCAATGTTGCTAGAATAGGAATTGTGCACCAAGAATGGTGTCGAATGGAGATGAAGTGTAAAACAGAATAGCAAATTTTGTAATTATACTTGAATAGTGGTACAAAACAGGGAGGAGAAAATAACAGGAGAAATAGGCGAAAATCGAAATGGGGTCATAACAAGGTCAAGCAGAAAGTAGCAGGGAATAGCTTATTAAAACATTATACAAAGAACAGAGTGCCAGGCTCGAATTATCACCATGTTTTATACGCAAAATTTACATTCATTATTCTTGAAAAAGTTTCCTCTCGAGTAAGAACAGACTGTCCTATTGAATGATGTTTTGGTCAAGTCACTACCGTAAATTGAAGTTATATTTGAAGAAGATTAAGACTGCTGGGCCAAGAAAATCAAAGCTTATTGTTACGTGTCTTAGCAATTGAACACGCAACGGGTACCGTAATAGAAAAATGCTAATAATAACTATTCATGATTTTATTGAAATCTTGCTAGCTTTGAATGAGATAGAGACCAAGTAGAACAGAGATCGACTATAAATAGGACTCTCCCACACCGAATTGGACTCAAAAGACACCAACACCTGAATGAAGTTTGACTCCAAATAACCATCAAACTACTGCATCTAAAGTCTAAAGACACCTACTAAATCTATACATGCTCATGCAATACCGTAACTCATCTCCAAACATAATCCTTATACTCTTAATTGGCAACAAAAGATGGCATCAATCCTACTATTTAATCAAAACCTTTTAACTTCTATTGATTGAAAACAGACAATGCTCTCAGACCAACCTTGGTGACCAACAAATTTAACTAAAAGGGGAAGTGGTAAGAACATGTTTGATGCATATGATTCAAAATGCTTGATAGGCTGAAGTGGCACGGTGCAAAATTCTCTCTCAATTTTGCTGAGTGCGTAGGTTTTCTCTATGGCGCTAGCCGCCGGCCCCCTGCCTCCTCAGGCAGGTCAAGGGGTTGGTGTAGTGCATTCGGACCGTATGGAGCAGGGAAAAGTGATGCTGCCTATGCGTCCAGCAGGTGCTATGGGTTTTGCGGACATTGTAGCTTCAAATCCGCAGTTACTACCAGAGGTTGAGATCCCATCGCGTGAGCCACGATATCAAGATGGAGATATGTTTTTTCTTTTTTCGAAGGCTGAGATTCATCAATCTGCAGAGCCGTTTCGATTCTCAGTGGTTCTTAAATTCTTGTGGCGTTGGCCTCCGCTAGATCTGATACGTGGTTTCATTAAAACTCGTTGGGGTTTAAAATCGTTACCAGTGATTGGGCAAATGAGAAATCTGCGCAATGTATTGGTTCGAATGGCTAAGGAGGAAGATTTCATTAGCGTTATGGCGCGAAGGAATTTGGAGATGCATGGTAGTCTGTTTCGGGTATTTCATTGGACGCCGGATTATGTAGAAGATGAAGATTCTCCATGGGTTCCTATTTAGGTTACATTACCGGGATTGCCTCCTAATTATTTTCAGGAATCGATGCTACGAAGTATTGGAAATGGCTTTGGCCGATATCTGAAACGTGACAATGCCACGGCGTGCGTGACTCGTCCTGAGACCGCGCGAATATGTGTTGAAATAGATGTGTCTCAGCCGCTGCAGAAATCTTTTTGGTTGGGGCCTCTAGGGCTGGTGACGAGTCGTTATCAGGAGGTTGTCTATCCTAATCTATTGTGAATATTATAGGAAGCAGGGGCATTCCATGAATCATTGCTTACGGCATAAGAATAATGAATAAAGGCAAAAAGAGAATAAGGTGGCTTGGAAGGAGGATGGTAAAAAGATATCCATGAAAAATGTGTGGAAGGAAGTGGGGCAGCATGAGAGTGAGGCAGCCATCCCAGTTGCAGAAGTATTGGCTGGGGAATCGTCTAAGTCTAAACGTACACTCCGTTTGGAGTCTATTCAGGCCCGTAGAGAATTGCGGCAAGAGGAGCCTATGAAGGTGTGGTTTGTTTCTCCGTTGGGGGAGGTTTTTAATGCATGCCCGGGAGAGTTGCGTGATACTCTTCCGTAGAATGTTAGTGAGGACGTTTGTTCTGGGGAGAACGTTAACTCTAGTCCGAATCAGGTGGAGATGGAAAGTCAGGCGCTCGAGAAGGGACAACCTTGTATACATCATGCAAACTGGTTTGAATGTATTGAGGAGGAGTCGGGTGATGAGACCCAGGAATTCATTGCCAATTCTGAACCAAGAAGCTCTTTGAAATTGGTGGATAAAGCCTTTGAATTCGAGTTAGGGGGTTTGGGAGAACTGTCGTTGTGTGCAGAAGAAGATCTGAATATTGAGGATGTTGTGGGCAGGGGGGTTCTGATGGGGAGTATGGGGAGGATCTGAATGAACTTGCAGCTAAGTGTTATGATTCTGACCCGGAAATGCATGTGCCGCTGAATAAGGTAAAGGGAATTCGGAAAGAAAAATCTATAGTTGTGCTGGAGCGGCGTAATCGCTCAAAAAAATTTATTTAATTTGATGCATATTCTTACTTGGAATATTAGGGACATTCTTTCTTCGAAAACTAGGCTTCAGCGTATTTTAAATAAGTGTCGACCTTCAGTGGTCGCCATTTTGGAACCTTTCTTACATTCGAATAAATGTAGTAGATGGGCAAGATGGATGGGTTTGCCGTATTTTATTAATAATGCTATAGAGGGTGGAAAATTTTGGTTGTTTTGGGATGCTGATTTGGAGTTCGAGTTGGTTTCTATGTCCGATCAAGCTATTAATGGATGGTTTGTTTATGGTAATTGCTGAGTATTGGCAACTTTTGTGTATGTGAGTTGTTTTCGGGCCAAGCGTGTGGAGTTATGCGACTTCTTGAGAGGGCATCATTCTGGTGGATGTCCTTAGTTTGTTGGGGAAGATTTTAATATTATTCGTTGTAATGATGAAAAGATAGGTGGGCTAATGCACGCTTCTCGTGCAAAATGGGAATTTAATGAGTGTATTCATGATTGTGCGTTGATGGATTTGCCTAGTGAAGGTAATCGTTTCTCATGGTGTAATGGAAGAATAGGTGGTAGAAGAATTTGGGCAAGGCGGTATCGAGTGCTCGTAAATATGCCTTTTTTAAACAGCTTTCGGGATATTACGGTTAATTATTTGCCACGGACCACCTCAAGTCATGCTCCAATGTTTGTTCAGTTGGTAAGAGCCAGGGAGGGGATTAATCGGCCTTTCAGATTCCTCTGTATGTGGGGATCCATGAGGGGTTCCTTCCTCTTGTTCAGGCGGTATGGAACACTTTTATTATGGATGGTTGTGCAATGGTGAAAAGTAGTAAGAAATTGAAGTTACTGAAAAATGCATTGAGAACTTGGAATAAAGAAGTTTTGGCCGGGTAGATGTGGAATTAAAAAGCTTGGAAGATAGAATTATTGGGTTGGAACTTGATTTGACTAATAATTATTCAGTGCAAGTTGAAAATGAATTGATGCAATGTAAGCAAGAACATTTACAGTGGGTTCACCGTGAGGAAGTCTTGGCTTGTCAAAAATCTCAGATTAAGTGGCTTGCTGAAAGGGACTCTAACACGAGCTTCTTCCATGCGTCCATGAGGTTGAAGAGAAAAAACAAGAAGATAGAGAGAATGACTCTTGAGGATGATAGAATGTTGGATTCGGGTACTCAAGTTCTTGACCAAGTTGTTTCGTATTTCCAGGAGTTCCTAACGGCGTCTCCTACGGTGTGGTCTTCGGATGACTTTGACTTGATGAGTTCGGTGATTTTTACGGAAGATAATGGTAAATTGTGTGCTGTTCCATCCATGGCTGAGGTAAAAAATTCTTTATGGTCGATTCTTGTTGATAGTAGTCCAGACCTGACGGGTTTTCGGTGAGCTTTTTCGTATTGGCTTAGGATATTGTAAAAGATGACCTTTTGGAAATGGCTAAAGATTTTTTTGCGGGGCAACCTCTTTCTACGTATTTTGGGACTACAAATTTGGTTTTGATTCCAAAGGTTGAGGAGCCGATGGGCTTTGGTTAGTTTCAACCAATAAGTCTTTGTTCGGTTGTTTATAAAATTTTGTCGAAGATGATGGTTTTTCGATTGGCGCCGATTTTGGATAAAATCATCCCTCCTGAGCAGGCAGTGTTCATTCGGGGGAGAAGTATTTTTGAAAATATGTCACTAGCTCAGGAATTGGTTCTAGGCATGAATAAGAAAATAAGAGGTGGGAATGTGATGTTAAAAATCGATATGGCCAAAGCATATGATCGGGTTAATTGGAAGTTTTTGCTAGAAATTCTACGACGATTGGGATTCTCGGAAAATTAGCATAGTATTATTTTTAATGCTATATCTTCCCCTTTTTTCTCGGTGATGTTGAATGGGTGTACTAAAGGCTTTTTCAAGGCGTCTCAAGGTTTTTGACAAGGTGGGCCTCTTTCTCCTTATTTATTTATTTTGTCGGAGGAGATTCTTTCTCGTATGCTTAATCATGATTTTAACTTGGGGCGTATTAAGTCTTATCATTCGGGTGGAGGAACGCTTGCCTCCCACTTGCTTTATGAGGATGATGTTTTGATTTGTGCTAATGGGGGAAAATCATCTATTTGGAACCTTATGGAGGTAGTGCGGAGGTATGAATCATTATCGGGGCAATTGATTAATCCAAGTAAGTCTTCAATGTTTTTCTCTTCATCTATTTCGATTAATCGGAAAAATGGGTTGAGAACGATCTCGGGATTTGAAGAAGGTAGATGGCCTTGTACGTATTTGGATATTCTATTATTTAGGGGCCGATTGAAATGTCAAATATTTGATTCTTTTTTGGCAAAGGTTCAAAAAAAGATGGCTGGATGGAAGAATAAGTTACTGTCTTTTAATTGTGTTGATTAAGCATATCTTGAATAGTATGCCTATTCACATGCTCTCTGTTTTAAATCTTCCTAAAGGAGTGCATTCAGATATGAAGAAATTTTTTTCAGATTTTTTATGGGGCTCTTTAAGGGAGAATAAAAAAAGAAAGTAGATTTCGTAGAGAAAAATCTGTTTATCAGTGGAAGAGGGAGGTATCGGAATTCGGGATCTTCAAGAGGTTCAAGAGTCATTACTTATGAAATTTGCTTGGAAATTGATTAAAGGGGATCGATGTGGTCGAATTTTTTTCATCAGAAGTGTGTTGGTAATTCTCACTTATACTCTGTGATGCAGCGTAGAACAGGGACACGTTTTTGGAAGGGTCTGATGGTGCTCATGCCGAAGGTGATTAGCAATATTAAATTAATGATACGGGGGGGTCAAGCAAATTTTTGGCTGGATAACTGGATAGGCGATGGGCCTTTGATTGATTCGGTACCTGTTGCAAGAAATTTGAATTTATGTGTGAAGGATGTGTTTAACAGTTCGGGGCCAATTATTTCTGATTTGCAGGAGCAGGTGCCAAGTGGAATACTAAGCAAAATTTGTGCCGCTGGAATCAAGCTACTGCAGGGGGAGGATTTGTGTGTGTGGCAGCCTTCTATTGATGGTCATTTTACAATCAAATCTGCATGGCATTTGATTCGACAATGAGGTGAAATTTGCATTTGGAAGAAATGGCTTTGGCAGAATTGGATTCCTAAGAAGATGTCTTTCTTTGTATGGAGAGCAAAAAGAAAGGCGGTTCCGGTGGATGGTATTATTCAAAATTTAGGAATTCCTTTAGCCTCTAAATGTGAATGTTGTATCCAACCCCATATGGAATCGTTTAATCATATTTTATGTGAGGGTGTAAGAGCTCAAAAAGTTTGGAAATTCTTTGCCAATGCTTGCCGTATGAGGATTTTTCAGATACGGAATTGGGAGGGGATGATGCAATTCTAGTGGCAAAGAGCTGCCATCTCCTCTCAGGTTGGGTGGCTTCGCGGAGTTATTCTTATTGTTATTTCTTGGACAATATGGAGAGCCAGATATGCGGCAAGAATGGAAGGGACCAAATTCAATCCTGACTCTATTATCCAAACATTTAAAATTTTAATCAGAGAGATTTCAGGTAAGTTAAAAACTTTTCGAGTTATGGCCAAGAATGATAGGGCGGTAATGGAGTGTTTATCTTGCCCGGTGATTCCGGTGGTTCCAAAGCCAATTAAACTAATTGGTTGGAGTTTGCCGGAGAGAGTGTGATTTAAATTAAATGTGGATGGAGGTTCGTGTGGTAACCCGGGGGAGTCCGATGGGCGTGGTGTTATTCGGAATTACAAAGGAGTGGTTGAGGTCGGTTTTGCACACTCATATGGGCAGGCTACGAATGCTATTGCGGAATGTCGGGCTCTACTTGATGGTCTACGACTATGCAAACGTTTGCGTTTCGTGATATTTCCGTGGAGTCGGATTCTATGGTTATAGTTGGTTGGTTAGCATCGGGGGTTTGTAAGTACTAGTTTTTATGGGATTTCTGGGAGGAAGTTAGAGATCATGTGTCGGAGCTTCATGTTTATTTTCGTCATATTTATAGAGAGGCTAATATGGTTACGAATTTTCTAGCAAAACAAGGGACTCAGGGGAAAATTTTGATTTTTGTGGCGCGAATTCCATTCAAGAAGCTATTCGGGGAATTATTGTATTGACAAGCTCGGTATTTCTTATTTTCGACGTTGATGATTTTGATTGTTTTATTGGTTTATGTTGGGGGTTTTGGCACCTGAGATATTTTTTTTGGGCTTTTTGTTTTTATTTATAAATACTCATGTGTGTTTGATTTGTTTCCACGGTATTCTTTTGTCAGAAGTGAGGTTTTTTTAATAAAATGTGAAGGGATTACTATTAGACATGTGATTTCGGCTCTTTATTAAAAAAAATAAAAATTCAAAATGCTTGAGAGAGAGGGATTAGAGCCAAAGTTTCCTTTTAACTTCTACATTCTATGGAATGAACACAAGAATATCCAATCATTAGAAAAATACATTGTAAACTGATCTCAATAATTTCTTAATCAATCATAACATGGAAAACAAGACAACACACATCATATATTTTAATAACCAACAGCTGCATTAAAAAAAGAAGAAGAACAGATGACACGTAACCATGCACTCAGAGTCTCAGACATTAAACCTCATAATATATAGGAAATAATATTTCAGACATACCTGAATAGAAGATTCAATTATCCCTGCAATCAATAGATATTTTGTAATTTAATTTTCTGGTATGCTTTGTGTTTTCACAGTGATGAGACCTTCAGGGCTCTTCTTTCGCGTGCATTTGCTTACAAGACAATCGAAATCTGTGTCCAACTCTTCATCCAACATTGGGTCCTGTCAGAGTACTGAGAGATGTGTTCCCTTCTTCTATCAGATATTGGAAGGCTTTGCAGAAGCTTATAACATGATTTGGAAATGGTCGGGTACTAACTTACCCAATTCACCCTCTGATTGAAACTCTCTTGATTGGCTATCTTTGCATGCAACAGAGGGCGCTTAGGTCTAATTGCTGTAGATTATGTATTGAATCATACTGTAAATTATGTAATGGTATTCTACTGTAGCACCAGCTGTCTCAGAGTTAGATTTTGACATTGAGGAAATATTGGGGGTATTTGTAACATTTACTCAGTTGCTTTATAAGTTTTACCCACTTGTATTTATGCGCTACTATAATTGTTATATATATTTTTTTAGAATTCTACTACATACAGTCACTTTTGTGTATTCTTTACGCATTACATTAATGTGACGGGCATTTATTTTATATTAAAAAAAATGATGCAGTCAATCATATCAGAAGAGTAAACAAAGAGTACGCAAAAATGACTGCATATAGAATTTTTAATTTTTTTTTTATGATAAAATCTTCTTAGCTACCGTTTTATTATCTGATTTTTTTTTTTCTGGCCATGCTTATCATAAATATGTTATGACATTTTATGTTATAACGAGTACCAATTCATCCATCTTCTGAGATTACTTGAATAGTTTTTCTAAAAGAACCTAATAGAATGGTTTACCATTTACCGCCCTGAACTCAAAAAATTATTTTCAAGAAAAAATCCTAGTTGTTTAATTGTCCAAACACTTAACCCCAATAAATCACAAACCACATAAATTTTATTGATCATAATATTAAAAAACACACAAAAATAATGCACTGCCAGACACTAATTTCCATATCAATTCAGATAATAAGTGTTCAAATAACACAAAAATCAGGAATAACCTCAGACAAATCGTGCTACCACTGCCTAAAAATATAGTAAAATATAGGGTACCGAATGGAAGAAGGCTTACCAGCATTGAAGGAAGACGCGTAGGTAGGGAGATGGGCCAGATTCGCGCGGGTTTGCAGTTCATGGGACGTACGGAAATATGGGAGAGGGTGGGAGGGCGTATGGGAAAAGAGAAAATCTAGCTTTACTGATGAGAAAATGGGGTGGGTGGTAAAAAAAATTAATACGTGATTCGTGCGGTGTAGATAAAATAGAGGGAGGCTGAGTAGATTTCTTCACATAATACCTGAAAATACTACCCAAAAGCAACTAATCGAGCAGCAAAATCTTATTTATTTGAAAGTCGTTACTTACATAGCCTATGAAAATAATCTAAAGAGGGACCATAGATTTTCAAAACTCAAAAATCTGAATGGAGAAGATGCAAATTGATGCTCTCTTGTTCCGTGAATGGCAGTGTGTAAATGGCTGGAGCATAAGCATGCATCAAAAACGGGGAAAAAAAAAAAAAATTGTCTCTGCATGATACAATTGTCTACCCAGTTGCATCTCACTCAACTAGGACAAGGAGGGGCATGAGATATAAAATACAATAATCTGATTAAAATTTTTTTGAAGCATTAAGAACATGATATTCATATTCATATACTTGAGTAGAACCGCATCCTTAGCTGGAAACCAGGGAGAGAGAACAAATACTAAGTTCCATTATTATGTATGCATTATGATCAGTATTAATTATGGGATTACCCAACAGGATTACAGCAGGGCTTTATGCATCTCAATCTGGAGCGCAAGAGCATATGCCATGCCAATTGCCATCTATCTGACATGAATTTGACCAATTGATGTGGAACGTTCGAGCTCGTCAGATGGATCCCAGTCCAATGACGACGACAGAATCTTGGACAGAGTCGTGAAAACTTCTGACATGGCCGGGCGAGAATTGAGGTCATGCGCAACACAGTTTTTAGAAAGCTGAGCTATGGAGAAGGCTAAATCCAGAGGGTACTCATGCCCAAGAGAAGGATCAACAAATTCTCGCAGTTTATCTCGGACATTGTCACCTTCAAGAACCAGTCTTATGGATGCAAATAGTAATTCCTCACGATCTCCTGCATCCTTGTCGGCAGCAGTGGCTTCTCTTCCGGATAAGAGCTCCAATACCACAACCCCAAACGCGAACACATCTAGCTTAGGAGTAATCACTCCTTTCTCGATGTACTCCGGCGCCATGTAACCCTGTGTACCGACCACATGTCTGGTCAGTTGGAGTCCTCCGTCGTCTTGATTCTCCATTGTTCTTGCCAGTCCAAAATTGGAAACTTTGGCTCTGAAATTGGAGACCAAAAGAATGTTACTGGTCTTCAAGTTCTTGTGGATGTAGGGAGGGTTGGCATAGTTATGGAGGTAGTTGAGAGCATCGGCCACATCATAGGCAACCTGAACCCTCTGCTTCCATGTTAAAGGGGAATGATTTTGAAGCTTGTTTGATTGAAGCCAATCGCTGAGAGACCCATTTTCTGCATGCTCGTAAACAAGGTAAGTGTTCCCTCCGTGTACGCAGAAACCAGATAGCCTGATGATGTTGTTGGGTATACGACCAAAGTCCTACATTGTCTAGAAGTGGGGAGGATCATGGGTATATAAGGATGGACAAATATCTCCATTAGTATGAGGCCTTTTGGGGTAAAGCCCAAGAGCAAATCCATGAGGGCTTGGGCCCAAAGTGGACAATATCATACCAATGTGGAGATAAGTGGTGTCCATAGTCCTAACAAGTGGTATCAGAGCCATGCCCCGGAATTAGCCATGGTGGATGAATCCTCGGAATGCCGAACAAAGGTGGTGGGCCCCGGTTTGCTTACGATGGGATCCGTGGATGAGCTCTATTGGACAGACAGTGTGCTCTGGATTCTTCATGACGATGAAGAGGAGTTGATCTGGGATAGAGCAAAACTCTCGAGACAGCAGGTGGTACTTCATGTAAGGCGTGTGCTTCCAACGCACTGGAGTGAAAAATCCTAATTGGGAGAGTGGACGGATGGATGATCGTTTGAGGGGTGGCTCGGTGGCCCTTTGTTCGAGGGGAGGATTGTTGGGTATACGACCAAAGTCCCACATTGTCTAGAAGTGGGGAGGATCATGGGTATATAAGGATGGACAAATATCTCCATTGGTATGAGGCCTTTTGGGGTAAAGCCCAAGAGCAAATCCATGAGGGCTTGGGCCCAAAGTGGACAATATCATACCAATGTAGAGATAAGTGATGTCCATAGTCCTTATAAATGTTACTGTGGTTGATGCGCGTCAACAAGTTGATCTCACTCGAAACGTCCCCTTTCATGACCTTAACAGCAGCTGCATCACCCTTAAAGGATCCTCGGTAGACAGAGCCCTTGATTCTGTTAGCTTCCCCGAAGAACCCAGTGGCCTTTTCTAATTCATCAAACTTGTATACAGTCAAGGATTCGATAGCATAACGAACACCTTCTGTAGAAATAGACCATGAATTTTCATAGGAAGACTGTGGGGGATTCTTTATAGGTGGTGCCAAAGTTGGGAGTGGCTGGGGTGCCTTCTTGTGAGACTGTTCGCCACAGAAGAACCAAAGCAGAAAAGCAGAGAGGACAAGCAAAGCAGCAGCTCCAATGCCAACGCCCACGAATACCCACCGTTTGTTGGATTTCCCAGAACCAGGGGCGTCAGGGGTGGCAACGGGGGGGGCGGTGAAGGGGGCGGAGGGGCTGTTCTCTGAATGCTACTGGGCTTGCTCTTAAGAGGAATAAGAAGGGGTGTAAAGGGGTATATAAGGCTCTCCTCAGAAAGGTCGTTCGTGTGCAGTACGCTCTGCATATCCACACCGAAAAGGTCAGCAATAGCAGAAACGCTATCGCCCCAGGTGACCATATAAGTGAGCAAGTACTTGATCCCAGCCGCCGTCTGGTTGGAAGTCGGGCAAGCACACCTGAGCGGCACCTCTAGATTCAAGCCCACCGTGAGATTGCGGGAATCGTATGAGTTCTGGGCGATCATGGCCTGGCAGGTAGTCAGCCCCTGGTAGGTGTTGTTGGCGACGGTGAAGTAGTTCTCGTCCTCTCTGCTCAACTTATAAGAGGTGTTGTACTGATAGTAAGGACCCGAACAAGAGCAATTGGCCGGGATAAGGATCCGGGTGTCGGTGGAAATGGTGTCGAAGTTGGAGATGTTGTTGGCCTCGGCGATGAGGGAGGGTTCGGAGCCCAAGAGCAAGCCGATGTCGGCCGGCGAATTGTAAGGAGGATTGGATCGGAAGGTGAGGTAGGCTTGGCAGGAGGATTGGACGCTGTTGCAGGAGTAGCCATCCGTGTAATTTACGTCGTTGTAGCAATCGAGCTGCTCGTTGTCCAGATACGTTTGTTGGGCTTCGACGGAGATATGGGATGTCCGGAGAAACACAACCACGAAAAGGATACAAATTAAGTACAGTAATTTAGAGTTCTCCATTCAGATAACTCCGGAAAGGATTACGATCCTGTTCTGGTTGCTTGATGAGGGATGAAACATTACAGAGTCACACGGAGAGAGAGAGAGAGAAGAGAGAGAGAGAGAGGGCAGTGCCCGGACTGGGGAGGAAGGCAGCGAAGTTATATTTTTGGGCTTTTGGACCGTGTCTCTGTAATAATTCTTCTCAACTATTTATAGGAGCTTTTCTCTTCAATAAAAGCACGGTCAGTCAGTCCTGAGTCCTGAGTCCTCAAATCCGTTTGCATCTGTCAATATTTTTTTATAAAAAATAAAAAGATGTTTAAAAAGGAGAACAAGAGGAATTCAACGCTCTCAATGTTTAAAAAGGAGGATCGACGCGTTCTGTCCAAGTTCCAGTTCTGCATCAGGAGTTATGGAAGTTTCAAAATGATTTTAAATTTAACGTTAATAAAATATTATTTTTTAATATTATTATTATTTATATTTTAAAAAATTTTAATTTTTAATTTAATTTTATATAAAAATTAAAAAAATAAAATAGAATGAGATGAAATTATCTGTATCCGGATCAATTAATAGAAAGAATAAAAATACGTAGAGGCAAGAGTCACATAACTTTTACGTACGATTTGGGGTAGCTGTCACTTCCCATCTTAACTGCGTGTAGTCTTCACAGCCCGTCAAAGTTTGCGTCAAACTTATGATTTCAACCCGCACATCGGTGTTATTATTATTTTGAAATTTAAAAAAATTAAATTATTTATTATATTTTATATAAATATTTTAAAAAATTATAATAGTTAAATAAAACGAGGTGAAAATATTTTTTATATTCCATAAGAATGAAAATGAATTGATGCCAAAATGTTGCATATTTATTGGCACTACTGCGCATCTACTTAAAAAGGGAGCTGCTATATATATACAGGAATCCCACATATGGAGTCATTACGCCATGGCGGTATTTTTTTTTCCAGCCCCTGTGCCATCCCTTCCTGTCTGCAAATCATTCACACAGCGTCCCGCACGTCTCCTTATTCTCAAGCTTGGTAGCAAAGTCTTAATTCCTCAACGTCCCGCATCTCTCTTCAATGCCCCGCATGGATCCTTTCCTGTATCTCTCTCTCTCTCAATCTTTCTCTAATTTCCCGTTTCTTCATTCTTTTTTTTTTCCTTTCCAGGTATCTATTGCCGGCGTCCTCACTTTGACTTCCAGGTGTTCGTGTTTCTTCATTCCTTTTCTTTGAGTTTCAATTTTTTTCAAGTATTTCTTTTATTTTTATATATTCAAAGTGAGTTCGAGATAAAAATGACATTTTTGTTCTTTCAATTTTCATTTTTACACATTCCAAAAAGTATGTTCTAAGGGATAAAATGGTATTTTTACACATTCTCTAATTTTACACGTTCAGTATATAGATTTTACACATTCGGTTATATAATGTTGGTTTTGTATAGAACTATTTTATATATTTTTTTATTATTTTTTTTATAGGTATAATCAACATGGAACCCTGTCGTGACTCTATTCCAGTTAAAACATTAATTTCTTCATTGTATAATGTCATTACGAGGGAATATAGATCCTCCAGACACTCGCTTAAATCCAAACTTTTATTTTCAAGTTATAAAAGTTAAGATTTTGTCACTTCAACTTTTTATTATAAATGTTAGTCAATGAATTTAGGAAAAATTATATATTCGAACCGATTGAATCAATTGAGCAAGTAACAAAATCATTTTAAAAGTTACATCTTAGTGTCTCACAGAGTCACAAGTGATAAATGCTAAATGCTAAGTTCACAAAACTTGAGAGCCATTTACGTTGAAAACAATGCTTAGAATTTGAGGGACAATGATAAGGGTTTTTTTTTTTGGAGCAAGCGAGCGTCAGATGTTAAGCTGTACAGAAGAAATTAAAGTTGTGAATAAGATTATCAAACGAGACTACCCGTAAAAAAGTTAAGCTCAACTCGTACGGGTTGATCGCATAAGATTTGAGCCAACAATAAATAATTATGTCTAAATAATCGGAGTTGTGCATGGAACTATATAACAAGTAATTCCTACGTACCATGAAAGTTATAAAAATTATATATGTACAAGAATTGATGATTGGTACCAGTTTATGACAGATTGGGTAGTGGGTTATAATTTAAAGAAGATGTCTGTCAAAAATTCTATTCATGCATGTCTATAGGAAAATGTAAGATAGAAAAGAAATTTCTATGAATAAAATTAAGACCTTTATTTGGGTTGATTATGCTCCGATAAAAAAAATGCTGGTCAAACTCGTGTCTCCCATGTCAAGACCCACGAATACCGGCCGTCTGTTGGATATAGTGGTGACTCTCCCAATTTTGCTGGGCCTGCCCTTGAGGGGAATAAGAATGGGTGTGAAAGGGAATATGACACTATCCCCAGACAGCTGGTCCAGTATGCTCTGCTGCTCCACACCGAATAGTTGGGCAATAGAATGAAAGTTATCACCCTAAGTGACCATATAAGTGCTCAAGTAATTGACCCCAGTCGTCGTCTGGTTGGAAGTCGGGCAGGCACAACTACGTGGCACGTTTAGATTTATCCCCTCAGGAGATCGCGCTCGCCGTATGGGTTCTGGGCCATCATGGCTTGGTAGGTGGTCCCTGGTAGGTGTTGTTAGACATGGTGAAGTACGTCTCGGAACTACTCAACTTGTAGGAGGTGTTGTAATGGTAGTAATGTCCCGAAACAAAAGCAATTGACCGGTATAAGAATCTGGATGTCGGTAGAAATGGTAGCAAAGTTGGAGATG
This sequence comes from Pterocarya stenoptera, assembly GCA_003123785.1. Lineage (NCBI taxonomy): Eukaryota > Viridiplantae > Streptophyta > Magnoliopsida > Fagales > Juglandaceae > Pterocarya > Pterocarya stenoptera. The sequence goes on from QEOT01002687.1 coordinate 19,383, forward strand.
TTGTTGGCCTCATCGATCAGGGAGGGTTCAAAGCCTAAGAGCAAGCAGATGGCGGCAGGAGAATTGTAAGGGGGAATGGATTGGAAGGTGAGATACGCTTGGCACGAGGATTTAACGCCGTTGCACGCATAGCCATACGTGTAACTGATGCTGTTTTTGCAATCAAGCTGTTTATTGGCCACGTATGTTTGATTAGGCGACTAAGGAGGTGATAATGAGGGCGGAGAGGATGCTCTCTGAATTCTACTGGGCTTGATGTTAAAGGGAACAAAAATGGGAACAAAAATGGGTGTGAAAGGGAATATAGTGCTATTCAAGAGCAGCTCATTCGCAAGCAGGATGCTTTGTTGCTCCACACCGAATAGTTGGGCAATAGAAGATAAGGAATCATCTGAGGTGGTGGTGAAATACACAATAATATAATACAAATTACAATAAAATTAATATTTAAATGAAGTCAGTTTAAACTGAGGCACATAAATATCATTCTTTTTAAGGAGATTCAAGCCCTTTATGATGTACAAAATCTCAAATTAACGGTGCAACAGAACTTCTCTTGACTTGACTCTTCCAGGATACAACAACACAACTGATCATTGTATAGTTTGAACCAACTCTACACAAGCGGTTAAACCCAAAGCTCCACTTAAAGAATACTTTTTTTTTAATCTAAAATACTTTAAAAAATATATACACACTAGTTTGTTTTTCTTATCTCTAGTATATACCATTCTCATATATATGACCAAACAAATATGTATATATATAGCCTATTGGACCAAAAAACCGACCGACCTAAACGTAAAACAATAAAAAACAATTAAACCAACTAACAGCCTCGTTTGTTTTTAAAGATGAGATGAGATAAGATGAGATTAAAGTTGAAAAGTTAAATAAAATATTGTTATAATATATTTTTAATATTATATTTGTTTTGGAATTTGAAAAAGTTAAATTTTTTATTTTATTTTGTATGGGGATTTGAAAAAGTTGTAATGATGGGATGAGAAATTTTTAAAATTTTCAAAATTTTGAGTTTTGATCTTGAAAACAAATAAGACTTAATAACCCTCTTTAATAAACCCTTCAAAGCCAATCCGAAAGAAATAAACGGCAACTTAAGTAATCAAAATAAATTGACAGTTAACGTTTTACAAAGGAAATGATAAAATAAGACTAATAACGGCAGCCAATCAATGGTCAATTACTAATCACTAAAAGCTAAACGGCTTAACGTACATGCACTAAATTCAAGAGAGAATAAAACCGAAGCAAGCAACGGTAATAATTTCTTAAATAAAACGTTAACAATAAAAAATATTTATTAAAAAATATCAATATTTTTCCACTATTTTTAATATAAAAAAAAATAAGAGATACTTCTAGACAAAGAATTATTATTATGCATCATGAATGTGTGCTCTGCATTGAATCCTTACTTAGTGAAATAATAACATTTACTCCAGAGTTAATTGTAGTTTTAGACTTGAACTATAATTACTTAAGGAAAATAAAGAATTATTACTCATGCATAGTAATCCAGATATTGATATAAGCTTTATTAACCAGCACATTACGGTCTTGTGTTCATCCCGATTTCATTAGTGTATTTGAGAATAAACCCAAATCTTATAGAGAACAACCCCACTGTCACACTCACATAGGTGAAATTTGTCAAGGGCGTTCATGTAATTCTCACACCCTGCTCATAAGAGTTACAGAATTTCATTAAGAGTTTCTTCAAAAACTCATCATCCACAACATTACATGATAAATGCACTTACATCATTGGAATGAGAAATAAAATAAATAGTGCATTTCTTACGACCATTATATGATTTATTTTTTCCATTGAACCCTATTCTCAGGATCTCTAGTCCCCAAGTTGGGTATCCTCATACATGACTAATGAATTTATGAGTTTTAATCTCATTTTCCTTGATGTATTCCAGATCATTTCTCTTGTCAAAGTTTTGTTTAGTGGATCCACATTAATAATACCATCAGTAAAAAAATCTCACAGTACTGTATTTTTCTTCTAAAAGATCTGGATTTACCATTATAATAACGTTTTGTACTCTACTAATTGTAGCAGTACTATCACAATAAATAAATATGAATGAAATGGATTTTTTTTCCACGAATGATTAAATCTCTCAACATAATTTGCTTCTTTATTGAAGTCAAAGCAGTTCAACTTCATAGTTGACTTAAGAAAAATACGGCAACTTAAAGCAATAATCAATAAAATCTTAAAATGGCTAATAATAATACATGCATCTAAATTCATCTCAGAATTACTATATTAAAATCTGGATGTTGAAAGGCTTTCCGTTATAACACTAACGCCAAAATTAATATCATATACGTTTTAAACAAGCCAAACGGCAATAAATATAACAGAAGCATCCGATGTAAATACAAAACTGTTTGAAAAAATTTACCGAGAACGTACATCGGTTTCTAAAAAGTTAACCATTTATGGCTTTACTTCCAAAATCTCAAATAACTGAAGGGAAAAAAAACTGTTGAAGCCAAATATTTTTTTTTTAAAATATTATTTTTTAAAAACTTGACTCTCACTAATTTTTAAATTTAAAAAGAAATTTTCTTTTAAAAAAAAATACACCTTACTCAAAAATTACTTTATTTCAATTTGAAAAAATGGACTGTTATTTTTTATTCCATATCTATGGAAAACATAAGCATGTGTGCTAAATCATTTAAAAAACAATGTACATAAAAAGAAACATTCTATACTTTATCCTCAATATTCAATTTAAACATCCCATCACAAGCATAGTCCTTGCCCACAAAAACTCCATTTTTTGTAATTACATATTGATCAGATTCCATAGTTTGTTTGAAACTCGCTTTGTTGAGTAAAAAACTTGGCATCAAATTCTTCCTCATATACGGTGTATAGAGCACATATTTGAGTATCAATATACATCTAGAGATGAATTTCAACTCAACCTGACCACTCCCAATGACATTGATCTTACTTGAGTTACCAAGCATGATAGTCTTATCTTCTTCAAATGAAGTAAGATTTTTGAACCAATCTTTATCATTTTGGCTTTGAAAGCTCTTTTTGTGAGGTCTACTAAATTTTTTGAAATCTTTTATTTGCAGCTTCAAATTACTATTTCTTGTATTTGGACCTTTGGGCAAATTATCATTTTTAAAAATTAAATTTACCTTTATCATGGAATCCTTATTACCATTTTGAAACACTAAATCATATTGGCATCTTGCTTCCTCCTCTACACAAATACGTGTAATTAAGATCTCCAAAGATGTCTTCTTTTATTTATGGCGGATCGACTTTTGAAACTCCATCCACGATAGATTTTCCATCTATCATTTAATATTGAAAGAAACGACTTGCTACATATTTCTTCGCTCCGGCCTCTTCCGTATCGTATTTACTCTATAAAGCTTTTCAAATTCTCTTTGCAGAGGTGTAAGTAGTATTGTAAGAGTCTTAAAATCGATCAGCAAGATAATTTAAAAGATAACATCGACAATTATACTAATTTTTAGTATATTTTTCAATCTTTTCTCGTGAACTTTCACTTGTGTTTCAGTCATGTTCTCGATAGTGATCTTGTTAGGATTCTTTACAGCGAGAACATAAGAAACATTGAGAATGCTTAGATAGAAGAGCACATTGCACTTCCATCTCTTGAAATGAACTGCTTTGAAACGGAATGGCTTGTTGAGATCTCCAATGCTTTCCGTGGATTTTTCAGTTGTAGGCTCCATGCTGAAATTTTCTTAAAATTATTGGTGAAATACACAATAATATAATAAAAATTACAATGAAATTAATATTCAAATGAAGTCAGTTTCGACTGAAGCACGGTAATATCGCTCTCTTTAAGGAGATTCAAGTTCTCTGTAGTGTACAAAATCTCAAATTAACCGGTGCAGCAGAACTTCTCTTGATTTGACTCATGTATGATATAACACCCTAACTAATTGTCGTATAGCTCGAACCAACTCTGCACAAGCGGTTGAGCTCAAAGCTCCCCTCAAAAAACACATTTTTTTTATCTAAAAATACTCTAAAAAATATATATTCACTAGTTTTCTTTTTCTTATCTCTAATATATAATACTCTCGCATATATGACCAAACAAATATATATATATAGCTTATTGGACAAAAAACCGACCGACTTGAACGTAAAACAAGAAAAAACAATTAAAGCAACCAACTTAAATAACCCTTTGTAATAAACCCTTCAAAGCCAACGTTATTCCAAAAGAAATAACCGGCAACTTAATTAATCAAAATAAATTGATAGTTGACATTTTACAATACTTCTACATACAACCGCCAGCGCCGGTTCCGCACGAAACCGGCTGAGTGCCACGTTAGCCGGTGTTTAATTTAAAAAAAAAAAAAGAAAAAAAAGAAAGGGAATGAAAGGGCAAACGGGAGGAAAAATTGAAACAAAAAGTCCCGAAGCCCCTGCTCGTACCCCAGAACCCAGAGACCCATCGTCGGAAAGATTCCCTTTGTGGTCGCCGCCGTGGACTGAAGAATCGGTTGTTGCGGTGGTCCAACCAAGTGAGTAACTCAAGTGAGCAATGATTTGCATGCTCGAATTCGTATCCTCTCTTTGCCACCACCGATTCTTGTTTTAAACACATATTCCAAGAGCAAAGGGGCCAGATTCCCTGTGACAGTCGGTCTCTTCTCGTGGGTTCTCCTCATGCCTTCGTCATATGCCTCCTCCTCGCTGAAGCATTCGGCACTCTCTCTCTCTCTCTCTAGAATATTTGTCGCATTGCTCTTTGCAAAAGATCAAGTTTTTAGTCTCCAAGCTTGCAATGTATTCGATCATCGAATATGGGTGGCTGGTACTGCATTTTATAACCTTAATGTGGCAATTTGGCCAACTTTTTCTGTTTTATCTTCAGTTGTATTTGATTATTCTTGCCCTAGATTTATTTTCTTTGATAGGTATTATTAGTTTTGGACTTGTAGTGTATAATAATAATGCAGGTCAAATCATGGGTTTGGCTTGATTCCTTGTTTTCTTAATGTTTGGAAATCCTAGTTTTCGCCTTGCAAGATTTGGGTTCTGGGTTTTCTTTTTTCTCTTTTCTTTTGTTTTCTTGTTGTTTTGGTCAAGGATTGTGACATTGGGAGTGCGGTTTATTTGATAGTTAGATGTACCTATGTGGTCAAACGGCGTTTGTAATACAATGCTTTTATTTTGGAACCGTATGCACGAAGTTATTTGGATAGATAAATGTAGAATCTAGAACCCTGTGCATCACAGATTGTTGCATTGTGCATCAAGGTTTTTAGCTGAGCTGCATCCCAGACTCTGTTGTCCCTTTAGGAATTGAAGAAGTTTGTAACAATTACTTATAAAAATAAAAAGAAGAAATTATAGTAGTTTGTCTAAGCGGACATCATTTCAATTTTTGTAATGTTTCTTTCTTCTAAGAAAAATGCATGGAGAATGTTCAAGATGTTAGCCACATTTACGATGGATGTTACACTTTTTTTTAATATGCCGAACGTGTTCATTTTAATTCTCAGGCCCACGTTTTACTTCATTATAGCATTGACTTATATGAAGCTAAATGCTTGTTGTGTGCAGGAGATTGAATTCCATGGAGTTTTTTACTTTTGTTTGCTGAAATTCCATGGATTTGTTTGCTGATTTTTTGTACCTGCATGCTTGATAACTTTTATTTATAGGCTTTCACGAATAACTTTTTTCTTTTGTTTTGCTAAATAACTTTTTTTTCACTATATCCATAGATTTTAGTTTGCCAAGTAACTTTTTTCACTATATCCATGGATTTGTTTTCTTTTTGTTTGCTAAAATTCCATGGATAGAATAGCATTTCAAATCTACTGGATTTGGCGGACTTTTTGGCTTTTGTGTGATGAATTTGTTTACTGAAATTCCATGGATAGAATATTTTCGATCTTTGATGCTTGATGACTTTTTCTACCATGGTTGATATTTTTTATTTATAGGCTTTCATGAATAACTTTTTTCTTTGTTTGCTGAATAAAGTGAAGATTTTTGTTTGATAACTTTACTTTATTTAGACTAGGTTCAAATGAATAACTTCCTTCTTTTGTTTAGACTAGGTTCAAATGACATGCTTTATTACAATTTACATTAAGCAAATATGTTAACAATCACGGGCTACAAGCAAAGGTTTGGTTTCTTTCCTTTTTCTAAGTCAAAACTAGGCTGGCCACATGGGGATTGATCCATAACTATCTATGGGGGTTTATGTATCCAGCGGACTATTTTTGCTATTATTTTTCAAATCCAGGAATCTTATTCCCTTTATAATATGCCTCTTTATTCTAATCATAATAACAAATGCAGGATTCTTTTGGTATATTTTGGGAGAATGACAGTTTGGCAGGATTATTGGCTTCAGAACTAAAAGCTAATTCATACAAATATAAGAATGAAACATCAAGAAGAAATCACATTTGGAGACAAGGTATTATATGCTGGATGTTAAAATGTTATAATGGTCTTGGATGTTAAAATGTTGGATGTTAATTGCAGTTCTTGGTCACTCTATATTGATTTTGAACTTCTTTGAAGTGGTTATGCCACAGACATAACATCCAACATTTTAAGTTGGTGCACGTACCATGGCAGCTGCCGCACAGGAATGTTCTACACAGCTTCAAGTAGTAACATCTTGTTTTCTTAAGTGTCAAACGTTCAAAACCCGCTGGTGTGTCTTATATCACTATAAATTCCCTGGGGGGTTCGAGTTTCATCTTATGTACTTGTGAACATTCTAGATACTTAAAATCTGTTGTATATCATGGAAGTGGTTTATATTGACAGCTTCAGCTTTTTTGTGGATCGCTTCACTGCAGGCCCAACAACCTCAAGGAAGGAGGTAAATACTGCTGGACATAGCGGATGAGTTGGAGAAATTTGTTTGAGATGAGTTGGAGAAATTGGCATGTCAATGTATTATAGGCTGCCATGCTGCCATGTACATGCAGGAGTTATGACACTAAGATTGTACTTTCTTTTGTGATTTTAAGGCTTCTTGAAGTCATTATACGTTGTGATGTATGAATAGATATTATTCCATGAATAGATCTTATTCTTATTCATTTTGGAACCTGGAGATGCATTATTTCCAATCCTAAAAAGTTTTAGATGGTTTGAAATGGTATATATTATCCCAAAAACTGCAGATAATTTGCTTGTGTCTCAAAACAGATCATCTCCTGCCGATGAGTGTGGATAGAATATTTTCCATGCATTTATTAGACACCTCCATTGATTGTTCCATAAATAGTTGTCTTTTAAAGGGAAATTGTGTGGTGCACTCAAATATTATCAATTTGTTTACTCATTGTCATCTCTCAAAATCAAGCTCTGCGCAGTTGCCATCATCTTTTAGTATCTTAGGGTAAAACGAAATTGTCAAATGACAGTATTTTGCTATCCAATGTCGTAGCTTGAAATATAAATTTTTCTTGACAATGATGCAACTCAGAGGAGTAATAAGAGTTCAAGTGATGAAATCTCTAAGAATATATATCATAAACGATGAGTACAAATGACAATTTACATATAGTTTATCCAAACCAAGCCAAAATCATTACATTTGCTCTCTCAGAATATTTATGTGCGGCTAAATCCAGCACAGACTGCACCAAGTGAAGATCATCTTCACTTCAACGCAGCAAAACAATAGGCTCGTTCAGCCTGAGCAAACTCTAGAAGACAGAATCATTATCTTAGTTGCAATATGCATGGTGATCACGACTCACATTCAGAAGCTCCTTGGATGCCACCTCTTTCATGGAATTAACGACATCATCTTGAGCCTGAAGAACTTTTATCCGCGAAGCAGTAAGCTGCATCGAGTACTCACTGCAACGCACCAACATAAGAATCAATTATTTATCCCTAGCGTTCCTATTTCAATAAATTACAAGAACGACTATTTTCCAAAACCTTCTTCCATACATTGAATCCTATGTTTGTGGCAGAAAAAAAAAAAAAAAAAAAAAACTTAACAACAGCATTCTCAGCGATTCGTTACGTTCTTTATTTTTTTATCAATAAAGAACTTTATTAATGAGAAAAGTAGGCAAAGTCCATGTACACGGCAAATATACAAGAGCAACATCTATCGTTACATTTATCCCAAATTATACAACCAACTGAACCAAACGCAAACTCATGGAAGTCGAGATTTAACTTCTAAGCAACCCGAAAAACAAAATGTGAGGAAATAAAGTAGCTGTGCGAATAAAAATGAGAAATCAAATAAGCATTCCAGGCAGAAAAAAAAAATTACATCTTCTTTCGAACTTCGACTTGCTTCTCTTTCCGTTCATACTCTTGCCTGATCTTCTTCTTCTCTGCCTCAACAAGTTGCAACTTCTCAATATTGAATTCCTGCCACCAAGAAAAAACGATCACTTGGATGATCAATGCTATACGTACACGTCAGAAACCAGATGAGACTGAAATTAAAAATTTTGGGATTGAAAATGTCCAAAGGAAGTGGAAATATAGGGAAATATATGGGGATGGCAAAGGTAATCCGAATATGGGCCTACTTCTTCGGCGGAAACAGAGATCTTGTTGGCCTTCTCCTCGACTTCCTGGAGGATGAATCGCTTGGGGTCAGAAGGGTCTTCATCGAGTGGGAGAGAAGGAGGGATTTGAGGGGGCTTCGGGAGGGAATCGTCTCGCATGAGGTCGGGGTCTTCGTTGAGTGGGAGAGAATAAGAGATCTAAGGGGGCTTTGGGGAATCGTCTCGCATGGGTCTACTCTTCTTTGCTTTCTTTTGTTATAGATTTTGTCGAGAAGAGGGCAGAGCAACGAAGGGGAAGACGATTGGAATGGGGAGAAGGGGGTCTGAATCGAGCGGGAGAATTGTTGGTGAAATGTTAAATGTGAAAGTGAAACGCAGAAATGAGTTTGAGTTTCGGGACTTTGATTTCATAATGCACACAAAAACGACGCCGTTTAGAAATGCCACGCAGGACACGGTTGCACCGGTTCCCCCAGACCCGGTTGCAAGTAGAATTTTTGAATCACAAAAAAGCTAATCGGCTTAACGTACATACACCAAACTCGAGAGAATAAAACCGAAGCAACAACGGTAATAAAACGTTATCAATAAAAAGTGAGCAGATACTTGACCCCAGCCACTGACTGGTTGGAAGTCGGGCAAGCACACCTAAGCAGCACCTCCAGATTCTGGCCCCGCCGTGAGATTGCTGTCGACGTAAGGTTTCTGGGCCATCAAGGCATGACAAGTAGTCAGCCCCTGGTAGGTGTTGTTGGCCACGGTGAAGCAGGTCTCTGACCGACTGCTCGACTTGTAGGAGGTTTTGTGCTGGTAGTAAGGTCTAGAACATGAGCAGTTGACATAATAATGATCTGGTTGTCAATGGAAATGATCTCAAAGTTAGATATGTTGTTAGCGTAGGAAATAAGGGTGGTCTCGGAGCCCATGAGCAAGCCGATCGCAGCCGGAGAATTGAAAGGAGTAATGGATCGGAAGGTGAGATAGGCTTGGCACAAGGATTCAACGCCATTGCACGTATAGCCATCTGTGTAGTTGAGGTCGTTGTCGCAATTGAGCTGCTTGTTTTCCTTGTATGTTTGTTGGGCTTGTACGGAGGAGAGATGGGGTGTCCACCGCAGTAATGCAACCAGAAAAAGGGAACAAATCGATACTTGTTTAGACGTCTCCATTGTGGTAACTCCAATCATGGGGATTACGATCCTATTCTGACCGATGGCTTGACTAGAGATAAACATAACAGAGAGAGAGGGAGCGCTAACGAGGGCAGTGCATGGTGAACGAATGAGCGGATGGGTGGGAGAGGGGATCCCAATTCGGGTTAGGGGAGGCTGCGATGTTGGACTTTTCGCCGTTGGACGGTATAGCATCTGTATGACTGTATCTGTGAGGCCGGCCTGATTCTTCGATTGTATTTTGAGTTTTCGATTGCGTTGAGTTTTCGATTGCGCTTCCTTCTATAGAGAGACAAGGAATTCGATGAGTGGTTAGTTCGTTTGAATGACTCAATTGTGATTTCCAAACCCACGTCACTGGGGAATTATTCCCTACAGTATGAGTAAAGCAATTGCCCATTAATGCTACTGTCTAAATTGCGTCTACCAAGACTGACTAGCCCACACAGCCATCACGAACGGAGCCTAGACTGACTTGGGAGGCCCGTCCATCTAGCAAGATTGTGTACACAATAATTAGTACTTCGAGTTTTCTATCTGAAAGAACGACGCACAATGAGACAAGACGCAATCTCCTTGCGCTCTGACATCCACTTCCAGGTCGTATCACTGACAATCTGCCCAAGCCACGAGAAAAGTGACAAACTAGCAACAGCACTCTAGTGTTGCGTGAGCTGTCGTTAGGAAATAAATTGGAGAGTTTATAGGATGAGCCTTGAATGTAATCCCTTGATTCAAGGGTTAATCTTGATTCTAGTCATAAAAAATTTGGCTTTTATTGCTTGTATCAGCATATTAACAATAAAAAAATTATAATGGAGGAGCATGAGGCTCGTGTTAAAAAATGAAAAAAAAATTAATTTTTGTACAAATTTGAAATTAAATAATTTCAATAGTTCTCGAATAATTTTAGATGAAACAAACTTTTTTTTTCTAATTTTTATTATAATTTTAAATAGATTTAATTAAATAAGTCTAAGAGTGTCGAAAAAGTGCTAAAGAACGCATGTGCGCGTTTAAAAAAAATATAGCCAAAATTTGAGTTTTAGCTTAATTTCAATTTAAATAAAATGTTTTTAATAAAATTGTGTGCAATAAATTATTTTAAAAAGATGTTCGCACTAATTTCTTATAATAATTTTATTTATTTAAATAATATATATAAAATCATCATTTTACTATTATTATTAATAAATCCTATATCATTGATGGGACCCATAACTTTTTCACATTTCTATTCAAAAGTCAATAACTCAAGTATTTAATATATCCAAATACCTCAAAACACTCTCAATGGGACTCACAAACCCACTCCAATCTATACTCACTACTATTTATAACAATTCTTAACATTTCTCAGGTATTCTCACTATCCAAACATACCCTAATGCCTCGTTTGTTTTCATAATTCTTCTCAACTCATTTCATCTTATCTTATCTAATTATTGCAACTTATCTAAATTTTTATATCAAATAAAATAAACAATTCAACTTTTTCAAATCTCAAAACAAAATTAATATTAAAAACATATATTCTAATAATATTTTATTCAATTTTTAACTTTAATTTCAACTCATCTCATTTCATTTGTGAAAACAAACTATGTCTAGACTGCTGGGCCAAGAAAATCAAAGCTTATTGTTACGTGTTTTAGCAATTGAACACGCAACGGGTACCGTAATAGAAAAGTGTAGTGATAGGGTTACTACTCTTTTACTATCAATTTACTGCTTATAGTGTATTTATTTTTTTATTATTTTCTTTTAAGTATTTTTTAACATCCTTAATCATTAAGAAAAAATTAAAAATATATATAATTTTACTAATAGTCACTTCCTTAATCATTAAGTAAAATAAAAAATTAAAAAAAATCAAATACAAAAATAGTAGTAAATAAATAGTAAGAGTGTAATAACCCTATCATTTTCCAATAAAAAAATGCTAATAATAACTACCCTTCATTTTAAATAGAGTAGTAAACTAATTGTAGATAAATTGTAAGCTTATCATTTTCCTTTATTGAAATCATGGTAGCTTTGAATGGGATAGAGACCAAGTAGAACAGAGATTGACTATAAATAGGACTCTCCCACACCGAATTGGACTCAAAAGACACCAACACCTGAATGAAGTTTGACTCCAAATAACCATCAAACTACAGCGTCTAAAGTCTAAAGACACCTACTAAATCTATACATGCTCAAGCAATACCGTAACTCATCTCCAAACATAATCCTTATACTCTTAATTGGCAACAAAAGATGGCATCAACCCTACTATTTAATCAAAACCTTTTAACTTCTATTGATTGAAAACAGACAATGCTCTCAGACCAACCTTGGTGACCAACAAATTTAACTAAAAGGGGAAGTGGTAAGAACATGTTTGATGCAAATGATTCACAATGCTTGAGAGAGAGGGATTAGGGCCAAAGTTTCCTTTTGACTTCTGCATTCTACGGAATGAACACAAGAATATCCAGTCATTAGAAAACTACATTGTAAACTGATCTCAATAATTCCTTAATCAATCATAACATGGAAAACAAGACAACACATCATATATTTTAATAACCAACAGCTGCATTAAAAAAAGAAGAAGAACAGATGACACGTAACCATGCACTCAGACATCAAACCTCATAATATATAGGAAATAATATTTCAGACATACCTGAATAGAAGATCCAATTATCCCTGCAATTAATAGATATTTTGTAATTTAATTTTCTGGTATGCTTTGTGTTTTACAGTGATGAGACCTTCAGGGCTCTTCTTACGCGTGCATTTGCTTACAAGACAATCGAAATCTGTGTCTAACTCTTCATCCAACATTGGGTCCTGTCAGAGTACTGAGAGATGCGTTCCCTTCTTCTATCAGATATTGGAAGGCTTTGCAGAAGCTTATAACATGATTTGGAAATGGTAGGGTACTAACTTACCCAATTCACCCTCTGATTGAAACTCTCTTGATTGGCTATCTTTGCATGCAACAGAGGGCGCTTAGGTCTAATTGCTGTAGATTATGTATTGAATCATACTGTAAATTATGTAATGGTTTTCTACTGTAGCACCAGCTCCCAGAGTTAGATTTTGTCATTGCGGAAATATTGGGGTATTACCGTATTTGTAAATTTACTCAGTTGCTTTATTAAGTTTTACCCACTTGTATTTATGCGCTACTATAATTGTTATATATGTTTTTTTAGAATTCTACTACATACAATTACTTTTGTGTATTCTTTACGCACTACACTAATATGATGGGCATTTATTTTATATTAAAAAAATGATGCAGTCAATCATATCAGTAGATTACACAAAGAGTACACAAAAATAACTGGATATATGATTTTTAATTTTATTTTTATGATAAAATCTTCTCAGCTACCGTTTTATTATCTGAATTTTTTTTTTCTGGCCATGCTTATCATAAATATGTTATGACATTTTATGTTATAACGAGTACCAATTCATCCATCATTTGAGATTACTTGAATAGTTTTTCTAAAAGAAACTAATAGAACCTGAACTCAAAAAATTATTTTCAAGAAAAAATCCTAGTTGTTTAATTGTCCAAACACTTAATCCCAAATAAATCACAAACCACATAAATTTTATTGATCATAATATTAAAAAACACACAAAAATAATGCACTGCCAGACACTAATTTCCATATCAATTCAGAAAATCCGTGTTCAAATTATACACAAAAATCAGGAATAAGTGAATAACTCCAGACAAATCGTGCTACCACTACCTTACAAATATAGTAAAATAAAAATAAGAGTAAATATGGGTAGGGAGAGGGGCCAGATTCGCACGGGGCGTGGTGGGAGAGGGACCCCCCCCGCGCCGCCGCGGGGGGGGGGGGAGGCAAATACCTCGTTGCCCAAACGCAAATAATCAAGCAGCAAAACCCTATTTATTTGTAAGTTTTTACTTACATAGCGTATGAAAATAATCTAAAGCGGGACCATAGATTTTCAAAACTCAAAAATCTGAATGGAGAAGATGCAAATTGATGCTCTCTTGTTCCGTGAATGGCAGTGTGTAAATGGCTGTGGAGCATAAGCATGCATCAAAAACGGAAAAAAAATAAAATAAAATAAAATTGTCTCTGCATGATACAATTGTCTACCCAGTTGCATCTCACTCAACTAGGACAAGGAGGGACATGAGATATAAAATACAATAATCTGAATAAAATTTTTTTGAAGCATTAAGAACATGATATTCATATTCATATACTTGAGTATAACCGAATCCTTAGCTGGAAACCAGGGAGAGAGAACAAATACTAAGTTCCATTATTATGTATGCATTATGATCAGTCTTAATTACGGGATTACCCAACAGGATTACAGCAGGGCTTTATGCATCTCAATCTGGAGCGCAAGAGCATATGCCACGCCAATTGCCATCTATCTGACATGAATTTGACCAATTGATGTGGAACGTTCGAGCTCGTCAGATGGATCCCAGTCCAATGACGACGACAGAATCTTGGACAGAGTCGTTAAAACTTCTGACATGGCCGGGCGAGAATTGAGGTCATGCGCAACACAGTTTTTAGCAAGCTGGGCTATCGAGAAGGCTAAATCCAGAGGGTACTCATGCCCAAGAGAAGGATCAACAAATTCTCGCAGTTTATCTCTGACATTGTCTCCTTCAAGAACCAGTCTTATGGATGCAAATAGTACTTCCTCACGATCTCCTCCATCCTTGTCGGCAGCAGCGGCTTCTCTTCCGGATAAGAGCTCCAATACCACAACCCCAAACGCGAACACATCTAGCTTAGGAGTAATCACTCCGTTCTCGATGTACTCCGGCGCCATGTAACCCTGAGTACCGACCACATGTCTGGTCAGTTGGAGTCCTCCGTCGTCTTGATTCTCCATTGTTCTTGCCAGTCCAAAATTGGAAACTTTGGCTCTGAAATTGGAAACCAATAGAATGTTACTGGTCTTCAAGTTCTTGTGGATGTAGGGAGGGTTGGCATAGTTATGGAGGTAGTTGAGAGCATCGGCCACATCATAGGCAACCTGAACCCTCTGCTTCCATGTTAAAGGGGAATAATTTTGAAGCTTGTTTGATTGAAGCCAATCGCTGAGAGACCCATTTTCTGCATGCTCGTAAACAAGGTAAGTGTTCCCTCCGTGTACGCAGAAACCAGATAGCCTGATGATGTTACTGTGGTTGATGCGCGTCAACAAGTTGATCTCGCTCGAAACGTCCCCTTTCATGACCTTAACAGCAGCATCATCACCCTTAAAGGATCCCCGGTAGACAGAGCCCTTGATTCTGTTAGCTTCCCCAAAGAACCCAGTGGCCTTTTCTAATTCATCAAACTTGTATACGGTCAAGGATTCGATAGCATAACGAACACCTTCTGTAGAAATAGACCATGAATTTTCATAGGAAGACTGTGGGGGCTTCTTTATAGGTGGTGCCAAAGTTGGGAGTGGCTGGGATGCCTTCTTGTGAGACTGACCGCCACAGAAGAACCAAAGCAGAAAAGCGGAGAGGACAAGCAAAGCAGCAGCTCCAATGCCAACACCCACGAATACCCACCGTTTGTTGGATTTCCCAGAACCAGGGGCGGCAGGGGTGGGCGACGGGGGGGGCGGTGAAGGGGGCGGAGGGGCTGTTCCCTGTATTATACTGGGCTTGCTCTTAAGAGGAATAAGAAGGGGTGTGAAGGGGAATATAGTGCTCTTCTCAGAAAGGTCGTTCGCGTGCTGTACGCTCTGCAGATCCACACCGAAACGTTCAGAAATAGCAGAAACGCTATCGCCCGTGGCGACGATATAAGTGAGCAAGTACTCGATCCCAGACGCCGTCTGGTTGGAAGTCGGGCAAGCACACCTGAGCGGCACCTCTAGATTCAAGCCCACCGTGAGATTGCGGGAATCGTATGAGTTCTGGGCCATCATGGCCTGGCAGGTAGTCAGCCCCTGGTAGGTGTTGTTGGCGACGGTGAGGTAGGTCTCGTTCCGTCCGCTCAACTTATAAGAGGTGTTGTACTGGTAGTAAGGACCCGAACAAGAGCAATTGGCCGGGATAAGGATCTGGGTGTCGGTGGAAATGGTGTCGAAGTTGGACATGTTGTTGGCCTCGGCGATGAGGGAGGGTTCGAAGCCCAAGAGCAAGCCGATTTCGGCTGGCGAATTGTATGGAGGATTGGATCGGAAGGTGAGATAGGATTGGCAGGAGGATTGGACGCCGTTGCAGGAGTAGCCATCCGTGTAAGGTACGTCGTTGTAGCAATCGAGTTGCTTGTTGTCCAGATACGTTTGTTGGGCTTCCACGGAGATCTGGGATGTCCGGAGAAACACAACCACCAAAAGGGAACAAATTAAGTACAGTAATTTAGAGGTCTCCATTCAGATAACTCCGGAAAGGATTACGATCCTGTTCTGGTTGCTTGACGAGGGATGAACATAACAGAGTCGCGCAGAGAGAGAGAGAGAGAGAGAGAGGGCAGTGCGCGAGCTGGGGAGGGAGGCAGTGAAGTTAGACTTTCAGGCTCTCGGACCGTGTCTCTATATGAGCCAGTCCTATCTTTTCAAATGCGTTTGCATCTGTCAATATGTTTTTATAAAAAATAAAAAGAGGTTTAAAATGGGAGACCAAGAGGGATTCAACGCGTGATTAGTTGGATCGACGCGTTCTGTCCAAGTTCCAGTCCTGCTCACAGGCTGCGCAGACTCAGTTGAATTCATTTTAATTTTAAGTTAAATTTAATATTTTAATTTTTAAATTATTAAATTTATCTCAATTGAAAACTTTTTTATACGTGAAACCTATAAATTTTTTCAACTTAACAAATCTTTATACGTGGAATCCATATAATTTTTCAACTTTTTATAAAAATTACTAAACTCACAATAACATTCAAACACACTTTAAATTCAATTTAGATGAATCATACATAACTTCTTTTACTATTCAATTCACTACTATTCATAAAGAATTGAACTCAATTCAACATCTAAACGCAGGCTCAATCATAGGGTTATGTTTCTTTTAGATTTAAAGATGAATTGAGATGATTTTAAATGAATTAAATAAAATATTATTAAAATATTATTTTTAATATTATTATTATTTTAAAATTTGAAAAAGTTAAATTATTTATTATATTTTGTGTAAAAATTTAAGAAAATTATAATAGTGAAATGAGATAAATTGAAGTGAGTTTCAAATACAAACAAGACTAGACTCGTTTAAATAGTAATATGAAAATTGAATAAAATATTATTAAAATATTATTTTATAATAATATTATTATTTTATAATTTGAAAAAATTAAATATTTATTATATTTTATATAAAAATTTAAAAAAATTATAACGATGAGATTAGATGAAATATTCCTTTATATAAAATGGACCAAGTAAAAGAAAGCATAAAAATACGTAGACGCAAGAGGCACGTAACTTTTACGTATGATTTGGGGTAACTGTCACCTCACATCTTAACTGCGTAGTCTTCGCAGCCCGTCAAAGTTTGGGTCGCGAAGCCTGCCTCAAACTTCTTCGAGTGCGTGCATGATTTCAAACCCGCGCATCGCGTATTCTTCGAGTTGGGGGGTGTTTATTCCCTACAGTGTGAGCAGAGGGAATTAAGATGAAAATGACTTGACGACAGAATTTTGCCCATTTACTGGCACTGCGTCCACCTGAAAGCCCTTTTTACAGTGGTTGGGTTTCCATAAACCAGCCCAGAGAATAATAATACATACAATAAAACACAAGTTTATAAATCTAGCAGAAAAGCCTTCAAAGAAACCTTTCAGTAAGTGGAAACTTGTTTCCGGGGAGCGAAAATGTGTAAACTTAGAACTAAACAAATACCCTGACAGACAGACAGACAGTCAATCAAACTTGCATTTGCCGAGACATCGCCTGCTGATTAATACAGCTGCATATGTGAATCCTATCAAAGCTAGAAGCAAGACTGCAACAAAAATCAAAAACCTAAAAACATCAGTATGAGAATCATAAGATGTAATTGAATATTATGAACTGAATTCCATGCCACCTCAGAGATAGACCTGGTGAACACTTGCCAGGAACAGGAACATTAATTTCTTCTTTGTATAATGTCATTACAAGGGAATATAGATCCTCCAGACACTTGCTTAAATCCAAACTTTTATTTTCAAGTTATAAAAATTCAGATTTTGTCACTTTTAACTTTTATTATAAATGTTAGTCAATGAATTTAGGAAAAATTATATATTCGAACGGATTGAATCAATTGAGCAAGTAACAAAATCATTTTAAAAGCTACATCTTAGTGTCTCACAGAGTCACAAGTGATAAATGCTAAATGCCAAGTTCACAAAACTTGAGAGCCATTTACGTTGAAAACAATGCTTAGGATTTGAGGGACATGTAGAATTTCCCTCAAAAAATACTATACAAGCTCTTGATCCACCAGGAGGTCTTTCCTACCTTAAAATTCTCTATAACTTATTTAACTGAGCTGGTCATTTTACGGATATATCAAAGAGTGGCAGATGTACCTGATTTGATTAAAATGAACTAATTTGTGCACTACTGGATGGTTCCTATAAGTTGGTGCTTTCATACATAATTAGCTCTTTTGTATGTCTCTTGTGTACTATGGTCCTTCATTTCCTTTCTTAATGAAAATATTTATTGAGAACTAACAAGTGCTTCACATCATCTTTAACTACTGTAAAGAGACTTTGCAAGCATCCCATGTAATAAGCATTAAAAGGGCCTTCACGCAGCAATGAGATGGTGTTGGTAAGCAATTTCCATGAAGTAGGCATTAAAAAAGATGATGAAATTAACAGAAGTGACGTACTAGCAACAGCACAGTAGAACAGAATAGCCAGGCGATATCTGACAAGCCACGGTAGAGTAACTTCAGGTGAACAATGCCTCCAATAATCCCCAGTTTTCATGGTGGCAACGTTGTTTATACTTCCAGATTGCAGTTCCAATAATGACATCTTGACACCAGTCACGGTTAACCCATTGATATCCTTAACTTCAATTTTCAAGGTCACTGGAGTTGCATCCCAGTCTATCTCAATTGCTCCAAAATTTGGTTGACCTAAAAATAATCCACAGTTTAAAGGTTAAACTTTCAAAGAGCTAATCATATTTCCTCAACAGAAAATCCATATTTATATTTAATGCATATGATTCGCATTGTAGTTGCATACCATATGTGCATGAACTAAATCTGCAATTCTGATTCATGACTCTCATTGTAGTGGGTGTCAAGCTTGCCACAAACCTCACTATGAAATGAAATGGTGGTGGGACTGCCTCCTCTATTGATTTTGTGAGCCCACTTGATGTAATGTCATATAGGGGATATCCAGTAGCACAGTCATACCGTGCAATTTCTCCAAAATGAACATCACCGCTAATGAAGAAGACTCGATCTCTCTACAGAAGAAGAAGGGTTTGTGAAATGGAAGGTTATTGTGCAGTTAAGCATCCTCCATTATCATACCAATAGGAAGAGATAAAACACAAGGCAAGTAAAAATTTAGAGCAACAAAGAAGATAGAAAGAGAAAACCTTGTCAAACACATCGGCTGATATTGCCAAGTAACATAAAAACACAACTACATGTAGTTCAGTTCAGGTGGACTAGCATGGATTAAAGATTATCACCTTACTGTCTGCTATCAATTTGAAAAGGCGATCCCTCTCCTTTGGGAAGCGTCCCCAAGACTCAGAAGAAATCAATGGGCCAGTGGTTGCTGAAAGATTTGATATAACCTGAATTGTTTGGAAAAGATGATGCCAGGTCTAACAAAGTAAATACCTTGCTAACAGAAATGTAGTTGACAGACCCAAAAAGTAGAATGACTCATCCAAGAAGAGATCTTTTGTAAAAATGGCATTGCCAGGCCCAAATTATTTACTGTCAAACAAATCAGCAATGCAAAAAAAATTATTCTCCGAAAATGGTTCAAAAGGGGATAAAGCGTAAAGCAGAAGAGAAAAGCTCATAAACCAAATAGAGGTACAAAATAGGGGTTTGTGCCTTTTGTGCTTTTTAATGAAATTTTATTACTAAAAAAAAATAGTGGTACAGAACAGGGAGGAAGAATTAATAGAAGAAGCAGGAACAAAACCACTTTACCATTTGTACCAGAAATGGGGGCATAACAATGCCAAGCAGGAAGTAGCTGAGGATAGCTTATAAAATACCATACAGAGGATAGCTTATAAAATATCAGACTCAAACTATCACCATTTCATGTACGCAAATTTATATTCATTATATCTGAAAAAGCTTCCCCTTGACTGAGAACTTATTGCACTATTGAATAAGGTTTTGCTCAAATCACTACTGTAAATTGAAATTATAGTTCAAGAAGCCAAAAGACTGCTGGACCAAGACAATCTGAGCTTATAGTCTTCTTAATTGGCAACATGGTATCAATTAAGAACAATTTTTTAACTTCAATTTATTAAGAACAGAAACCACCCCCCCCCCCCCTTTTCTCACACTACACACACACACAAACATACATACACAGAGAGAGAGAGGGGAAGGATTAAGGCCAAAGTTTCCTTTGACTTCTGCATCCTACAGAATGGGCACAAGAATATTCAAGCATTACAAGAATACATTGTAAAGTGACCTTAATAATTTCTTAATCAATCCAAACATTGAAAACGAGAAAAACACAAGTCGTATGACTTGATGACCAACAGCACCATTTAACCATTCAGACATAAAACCTCATAATATGAAGGGAATCAAATTCAGATATACCTGAATAGAAGATCCAATTATAGTAATGGCTGATGCTGGACCATTCAGCTCTTTTTCTAGCCATGTCCACTGCAAATTCCCCAAAATGGTACCATCACTTGACAGAGGATCTCTGTGGTATCTAGTATCTAAGAGGATAACCTGACAAGTTCTCACAAGAGAATCAGAACAAGATTACTGAAAGAATTCGGTTACATTATAAGTTGGTTATTATCTTATTGGTGGGTACGGTCAGTGAATAGAAGTCACGCACAAAATACCATGCTGATTATTTATTGATTTAGTGATGGTACCAAAAAGAATATCAATTGAGAAAATTAACAAATCTGATCCAGCAGACTATTCAAATTATATGTAAAAGAAAGTATTATAGAAGTAATTGAAAGCATTCACTTTGGTACCTTTATTTGTCTACCCAAAGGGCCAAATGTATATGATGCATACACACCAGCCTGCTTGCGCCTGTAACATTGAAGCCATGGTGAGTTTTCCTAATAGCACCAACCCTCCAACTAATGGACTTAAACTGTCCATTTGAATCAACATATAGCCCTGTTTGGGTTAAGAGATGAGTTCACTACTATTCACAAATTTCAACTCACAAATCTCACTACTATTCACAAACCATCTCAACTCATCTCATCTCTGAATCCAAACGGGGCTTAAACTGCTGCGACTGAGTTCAAGTTAATCTAATTTTGATAAAATTTCATTAAGGAGAGAACCAAAATCTTAACCAGTACATTGAGGAGAAAAGCTATTGTTTTCTTCCTTTTTTCGTTTTTGCATTGACAAAGTATAATAATATACAAAGCTAAAGATGATCAAACGAACAGAAATATCCTCACCGTGGACTATCCTGAGGTTCTTCTAAAAAATCAAGGAGAAGTTCTTGGTTAGATATTTTCGCAGAAAACTCTTTTCCTGCATCATTTAATCCATAATCATGGTCATCCCACGTGCCGATTACCTACAATATGAAAATATTGCCACTTAGGCAGAATAACATGAAAGAATAGAATTATTAATAGAGCACAAGTTCTGCATCGTTCATGCAGAAACTTGTCAAGCTCATGACACTATATTATGAGAATGGGTTAACTGAGACACCTTAGTTTTCTCCCGAAGACGAGAATAGCCAGGATTAGTCTTAGCTTTCTTGAATCTTAACTCCATTTCCTGCCTGGAGTTAGGAACAAACCTTGGAGCATTCTTCCAGGGTCCGACTGTTCTTTCCTTTCCCAACAGTTTAAAAGGGCGCTTATTGTCTCCATAAATGTTATCGCCGAGCCAAATAAAGACTTGGGGATCATATTTGATTATTGCATCCCAGATAGGCTGCATTCAAAAACACGACTCGAGTTGTCACAGTTGAAAATCCAATTGCAAAATAGTCGCTGTTTCAGACACCTAGCATGGACAAATCGTTTCCGTGGTTAAATTGTCTAATCTTTGCCAACAACTCTTATCTTAATCCAAGAAGCACAACCAAAAGGATGAAACATTTATTATAATGGCGCCTCAATACAAGCAACAGTAAGCTGCAATGTCATAAGCATCAGTTCAACCAATTTCATCTCATTATTATAACTTTTATAAACTTTTATATAAAATACAATAAACAATTAACTTCTTCAAATCAAAATAATAATAATGTTTTATTCAGCTTTCCTTTCACAGGCCTTATCTACAGACGAATAAATTTAAAAGTTACCAAATAATGCAAAAAAAAAGGCACGGGTACATTATTAGCAAACAGTAAACTATTTTTGTACGACTGTTTTTTCAGCCTTGTCGGGGACCCTATCTGTCCACCTTGCGTTTGATGAAGTATACTTTTTGCAGGTATGGCGCACGGAATAGAATCAGGCTGAGAAAACGATTAGCAATCAAACCAACATGTTCACGACGGGAAAAACACACGCTATACTGGTAAATAAAAAGGCTTGATTACGCAAGGAAAGTGGAAAGAAAAGAAAACCTGAGGATCGCTTTGGTCGGAGCATGACCCGAAGGCAATACGAGAAACCAGAAGGTCTTCTTTCCTTTGCGAACCGCTGCTCGTTACCGCCACCACGGCTCCTGTGATCATCAAACCCCACCACCGCCACCACCCTCCATTGCCCATCGATGCCTTTCAAAATAAGAATATTCTCAAAAAGTCAAAAGAACCACAGCTCTGGGAAATGACTGTACAGTTCTGAAGCCTCCTTGCCACACATGCTCCTCTTTCAAATTTCACTTACACTTTCCCTATCGCCATGCCTACGAGGATGACCTCTAGTAATTTCAATGTCCGAGATGAATTTCTTCTCTAGAAGCAAGAATGGCTGCTCGGATCACTTTCCATTGCCATCAATTTCGTGCTTTGTACGTGAGATGTACGCCAACTACCTTCATTTTTCATTACTATCCCTTTATATTATATTATTGGTTAATTACACTTTATCCGATCTCTGCCTCTGATTTGTCACTCAATAGTTATTATATCGTATTTTTATATTTTTTTTTTCAAAATTTTAGATATTTTACATTATGATTAAAAAGACCTTAAAATCATAATATTAATTTTTTTTTAGTAATTAGGATTATTTAATTTTAAATTAGAGACTAGCAGATTATATTCGATTTAAATCATAAAGCTCATCATCCTAATAAAGCACTTGAGAAACTCAAAAGGTTGTCACTTTCACACCGACAAAAAAGTGAGATTTTGTTTTTGTTTTTATTTTTATTTTTGTCCTTGTATTTTATGAGAACTAAATTAGCTCCAACTCTCTTGGGGAAAAGTCAAAAATATTTATTTTGAAATAAATAATAAAATTAAAATTTATATGAAATAGTTTGAACTGAGGCAAATAAATTTTATTCTCTTTAAAAGAGATTTAAGTTCTCAATGATATACAAAATTTTAAGTTAATCTGTATAATTGAATTCTTTTTTATTGGACTCTTTCATAATATAACAGTCAAATTAATCGTTGTATAACTCAAACATACTCTATATAAATGATTGAGTTCAAAACTCGACTCAATGAATATATCTCTTTTATTTAAAAATACTCTAAATTATCTATTTACAATGCTTCTTTTCTTATACTGATTTTTCTCTATATTGGACGGAAAAAAATCACACTGGAATGAAAAATAGATACTGGACGGACGCCAACTCCATCAATAATTAAACAATTCAAATGAAAAAAAATGGAACTATTTTCATTCGGTAACTGGGCAATGAATGTCAAGAGCCAAATGGCGTATGATCCTATTGTCTAAATAAAAAATTTGAGTTAGAAACTCCCACCACCTTTATCCGAAGAAAAAAAAAAAAAAACTGGACAATGAATGAAAGATTGATGAAAAGTTGACGTTTTTAAAAAGAAACGGCAAAATAGCCATCAAGAGTATAAAAGGCAGCCAATTTAAGGTCAGATTATATAAATGAAATGAAATGCGATAAAATTTAAAAATTAAATAAAATATTATTATAATATAATTTTTTATTTTTAAATTTAAAAAATTAAATTATTTATTATATTTTATATAAAAATTTAAAATAATTATAATAATTACCCAAGATGAGATGAGCATCTCCCAACCCAAACAAGGCCTTAGTAAAAACCGATAAGAAATTAACTGATAAAACTAAAGAGGAAAAAGATTCAAACGTAAAGCAACGTACAAACGGTAATGATAAAATCAAAGAGTTCCTAATAAATACTATTAATTAAAAAAAGAAAATGCTAGGATTCGGTTGGAAGATCTCGCTCCAATTTCTTTATTTATTTTTATTTAATAATTAAAAAAATATTGTTTAATAATATTGTAAATTTTTTTCCCATCATTTTTTAACATTTTTAAATAAATATTTAACACTTTTAAATATTTTAAAAAAGAAGAAAATTCATAATATTATTAAATAACATTTTTTTAATCACCAAGTTAAAAAAAGCTAAAAGTAAAAAATTAGGAGCGGGATACCCAAGAGGGATCTCTGACACTGTCCATTAAAAAATACCAACAATAAGTCTGGTTTAGTTACACCTAGATTAGATTATAAATATGTTAATAATAATAAGATGGTTTGTAAATAATAATAAAATGATTTATGTTAAAATATTTTATGAGCTTTTGGAAAATGTGAGAGAAGAATTTAAATAAAAATATTCTAAATTAAAATATTGTTATAATATAATTTTTATTTTGAGATTTTAAAAAATTAAATTATTTTTTGTATTTTATTTAGAAAAGTTGTAATACTTAGATAACAATTAGATAAAAAAAAATTGAAAATTTTAAAAATTTGAAATTGAAAAGCGTTTATATTTTAAATTTTTAATAGTATTTAGATAGTAAAATGAGATGAGATGGATTGAGACTATTTGTGAAACCAAACCGGAATTTAATTTTGCATTTTGCTCAGAAAAAAATAAAAACTTTACATTCTGGTATCTGTGTGTAAAGTGGCTATTTTCTACAAACAAAGATGGGGTACTTTGTTTATTTTAGCAAGATCACAATAAGTTCCTAAGTTGTTCTTTTATGCCAAACAATTGTATTAAATGCAATCACAAGTATTTTGAATAAAGATTTTTCTAAAACATTTACTTTGAGCAACGTTATTAAGAAACAAATTAAAGTATTCTTATGTTATTTAAGCTATAAATATTTTGAAGTGTAATTTATAACTTGAATATGATGCATGATGGGATCAGTTTATATAATCCTCGTAAAGGTCCATTCATTAAGTTCTTAATCAAACTTTAAGGTCTAGAGAAAGATATGTGAAATGGGTCTCGCGCAATTCACCTGAACAACTATAAATATCAGGGAATTCATCTCATATGTTTATTCATTTTCCAATCCATATAATCCTATCCCCATCTCTCTATTTTAAAAGAAATTATATTTGTAATCTTAGAGTGTAGAAGCTCCTCGCACTTTATTTGAAAAAAATGAATAAATCTGAAACCCACCAAAAAAAAAAAAAAAATAATGGTGGACTCTATTTTTTTTTAAAGAATGCGTATGACTTGCAAGATTGTATTTAATATTACTCTTATTCTAAATTCTCAGTCAAACAAAACTACTATCTTTTCTTTTCTCTTCTCTCACTAAATCCAAACAGGGGCGGTTTAATACAAATCGAGACTTAAGGTCAAATTTAAGCGAGTCATTCGTAATTATAATACAATAAAATATAATTTATTATATGAAGTATTTTTAAAATTTTCAATAAAATCATATTTTATTTAAAATCTTTAAATACAGTTTTTGTGAATTTATATTTACAACATTAACTTAAAATGAGGCTTCAATACAGATTTTGTGTCTCAATTTAGCAAGATCTTAAAAAAATTATTTAAAATATCAATAATTCATTGTATTACTTATAAAAAAATTTCATTATATTAAATATTAAATTTAGTATTATGGGGCTTGCACACTTTGAAAACTATAAAAATTATTTAAATTTTTATTTAATGAAAAGGTTTTTATTTTTATTTTTCAAATTTTTTTTTTAAAAAAAAACACCTCATTTTTGTTTTAAAGGGGCTTATGTATATAAGGTAGAGACCTTAAGCCTAAATGGACTTACGGCCTGAATCCAAAACATAACCACCCATTTTTTTTGTCAACTTACCATTTTAGGGCTTAACACGATTTTTATGATGTTTTCTTTTGTGTTTTTTTATTGCAGTGGAGAATGATAGATGTCTTACATTTTGAACATCTTCTGGCAGCGCACACACGTTGTATCACCAAATTCACAGGCTCCCAAGCTGCTGAAATATGCATATTACATTTATATATCTCTAAATTATAATTACTTATATCATAAAATCATAAAAATCTGAATCCCCTAAAAAAAAATGCAAGGTTGGAATGCCAGCAAGAAGTAAACCATACAACAAAAGCAAATAATAGGAGGCGTAGAATCTCTTTTGCCCCTTGTAATCCTGATCCGCACCCCACGCCTGGAACATTCTTGGGCTTGGTTGGAGTTGGGTGGGCTTGCAACCATGCAAACATCCTCCATGTTCTCGCCTGCGAAGCCTACCTTTGCTCCACTTCGCGTGAGGTCTCTGTACACAAGTCCGACACCGAGCACTGCAAACG
Organism: Pterocarya stenoptera; assembly: GCA_003123785.1. NCBI lineage: Eukaryota > Viridiplantae > Streptophyta > Magnoliopsida > Fagales > Juglandaceae > Pterocarya > Pterocarya stenoptera. The sequence goes on from QEOT01002687.1 coordinate 46,028, forward strand.
ATCCCAGTTCGATGGCGGAGGCGGCGGCGGCTCGGGCTGCTCCTAAGTGGGCTCAGAAGACCATAACTCTACCTCCCCAGAAGAGGGGCTGTCATCTTATCACTCCTAAGGTACCATAATCATATCACCATCCAGATTCGTCCCCCAAATTTATCTTAGCAATTTTGTATATGTAGCAGTGAATAATCTTTGATACTCCGCCGGTTCTTTTTGTCGTTTTTGAGAAGGGTCTGTCTGTGTTTTGGTATATGGAAGGAAGCATTAAACACCCAATAAGCATAACCACCTTGGATCCAATTTCTGTTTATGCATTTCATTTCTTCTGCTGCCGGGGACTGAATTTCGGCATTAGTCGAACGTATTGGAGTTTAGTATCGCTGAATTTGTTACCTTGACCTGGTAACCTCAAGATAATCGAACAGCCTATCATCACTTGATGTGAAATTTATCCGAGACAGATTTTCAAAAATCAAATATTTTTTTGAATTGATCTACAACCATCAAACACGCTTGCCACAGTTTCTAGCTCAAATTGAAAGCAGCCCTCCAGAGGGAAAATCATTAAACATCACCCCATCATCCTACTCAGACTGAATGATTTAATGATTTATCTTTTATATTACTTCCAATACTGGTGACGATTTTTCTTGAAATATCAGATAAAGAAGGAAATTGCTCAAGATCTGTCAGAATTTAAGTGTGGCCTTGCTCATCTCTTCTGTAAGTAATACGAGAACCATCTCATAATTGTCCCTTCTTGTTCAGTGTGGATTTGTTTATTGGAATTATCTTTCTTTTCTTTTTTTAATTTTCAGTACAGCATACAAGCGCTTCTCTTACCATCAATGAGAATTACGACTCTGATGTTCGAGATGATACTGAGACATTTCTCAACAGGATAGTCCCGGAGGTCTGTTTGTGTTGTTTAGTATTTCATGCAAGCATCCTACGTCATCTATGAGACCTTATGTGTTTTTGGGTATCTTTTTTTAGGGAAGATCTGCACCTTGGAGGCATACCATTGAAGGCTAGTAGGCTTTCATTTGTGTTATTTTGGTTCTGATACTATCTTCTTTTTTTCACTTCTCCCTGTTGATTTTGAGTTGTGTAACTTCTGCAGGCCCGGACGACATGCCGGCACATATCAAATCGTCAATGTTTGGCTGCACCCTGACGTGAGATGATTTTAGATTTGTAGTTAGAACTGTTCATTTACTCTGAAGTTTTATAGTCTGCTTTCTAATCAATCGATCTTAATTCTTATGCAGGGTTCCAATCACAAATGGACAGCTTAACATGGGAACCTGGCAGGTATATGACAGTAGTCACTAAAATTTCTATGGAAGTTATAAATGATCAGGAGAATTTTCACATGGATGCTTTTGATGATTTGAATCTAACAGTATGTTTCTGGAAAATTAGTTGCCCTAGGACACACGAGTTTGATTTTTATTAGGTAAAGCCAAAGGAAAGAAAAAAAAAAGTGAATTGAAAATATTAAAGAGACATGATTGGGGAATCAGTTCCAATCCTCTCATACTTGGCTAATTATAAAGAAGGTTAGAAAGATAATTGTAGCGAGACACCCCATGCACAAGCCGTAGTCTTTTAAACTCAGTTAAAATCTGATTGCTCTAGGTAAATTTCTATAAGGATAACACAGTCTAAGATATAGATGAAAAACTGATTTTTTTATTTTATTTTTATGAATACATAAAAAAATAAAAAATAAAAAATAAAAAATAAAAAATAAAAAAAGAAGAAGAAGAAGAAGAAGAAAAAACTGAAAATATTTCCTCAAATACGCACAGAAGATAAATGGCTCTGATGGTGTAATGTTAGAGTTGGTCTCTTTCTGGACCTAGTTTTGTAGGGCTTTTGTTTTCCTAAGTGAAGTTTTGTAGGGCTTAACTTTATCAAGTGTAAAGATGCGACTTGTTTTTCAGTCTATTGGAAAAATCTATATTAGAAAGATCATAAAAATGTGGGCAGGGATAAAACATCACCAAAATACTGCAGGTCATGCCAATAGTCTTCGACTCCTTGGATCATCTTGGCACCACCACCCCCTCCCCCCAAGTAACCAAGAGGTGTAGAGTGAGCTTATGTTTCAATCCCGCATATCCTCACATAAATAATGTTGCGCGTGCGCAAGTACTTTAGATCATGTCTAAAGCATATATTATTAGCTCTATAAGCCATTCGGTTTTTTCCTGCAATATTATATATAACTATATCAGAGTATGTTATGGTTCCTTCTGCTATTATGCTTCAGGGGATATGGCTATGTGAGCACCGCGACAACGCCACTCCACGCAAGGTTGTGGTTACCCTCAACGGGATATAAGCCTTTAAACTTGAGAGATTACTGTTTCTTTACTTTTCCTCATGTGCATGTAAACAATAATGTCCATAATTTGTGTTTTCATTACCGCATGTCCGTCTGACATGTTGGTAATAGGATCTTATATAGCGATGTGCCTACCCTGTTACTTGGTTTTAAAGTGATAAAGCTCAGTGAATATGACATCTGAGTAATGCTAGTGATTCAGACTATTATGGAATATAAGGCTCTTAACTTCAGAGATTTCTGTTTCTTTATATCCAAGTATATATATTTTAATTTCCTTTTTAGCGGACGTTAAGTATGAAGATATATATACTTGGGGACCCAAGGCTAGATATATAGACGGTAAGGTTTATATACATGAGTGAGAAATTTATATACTTCTCAGCCTTCATGGTTGAAAAGTTTTGTTCAATATTTTTGAAGATCAGAGGAAAAAGAGAGAGATTATATATAAAGAAGCAGTGATGATCACACATTCCATTAACGAATTCAAACCAACATGAGCAGATTATTTTACACGACCGAGGAAGTCCGGCGGCATCGACAAATGTGTACAAAAGAATGAATGAAATGAAAACAGTCAAAAGGAAAAAAAAAATATTCTTGCTGATCAAGATATATCGGGGTTGGATTTAGCACATCATAATTCTGAACTCTTCAAAGTTGAGAACGCCGTCGCCATTGAGATCAAACTTTCGGATCATAGTTTTGCAATCGTCAACGGACTTGGAGTCACCAAGTCGGCTTAGCATCCTCTTCAAGCTCGTGGGAGTGATGCACCCGGACCCTTCCATCTCATACATGGCGAAAGCCCCTTTAAGCGTGTCGTTCTTCTCCTCTTCTCCGCTTACCTCCATTAGCTTCTGGAATTCCTCGAAGTCCAGCTGCCCATCCCCGTTCAAATCAGACGAAGTTACTACTAGTTCTGCCTCATCCATGGACATATTCCCCCCCACAGTGCTCACGCAGGTTTGCAACTCGGCAGGAGATATTTTACCATCCCCATCCTCGTCGAAGTACTCGAACACCCTTTGAAGCTCGCTGCAGTATTTGCTCGTCTCGGAATCAGTTGATGAAAGAGAGCGTTTATCCATCTTTCTTGAAGATAGTTTGCGACGTAATCTTCCCAAAACTGATTTCGAAGACTTCTCATCCATCGAAGGAGAAGGGGAAGAAGGAGCAGAAGCTGCATCGTGTTTAGTTTTCATGATGAACCTTCAAATGCTATTGCTAGAACAAACTAGATAACTATCGACTTCCTGTACTTCGTACGTACACCTGAACTTGTGAAAATTTAGTTGAATGAATGGAAGTTGGCCTTGCTATATATAGAGAGACAATGGGAAGTTGGGAAAGCAAAACGAAAACAGGGAAAGTCCAAGGAATAATTTGAATAACAAAGAAGAGAGCATGCAAATGATGTCACGTGTAACGTACGTGGATGTCTTAACGAGTTATGGGATGGATATGGTTGTCAGCCACACAGATCATGACAACGCGGTTTTAATTACCTCGACTCGCCGCCCTATGTCGTGCTTTTCGGCCGACTTCCCAATTATTTTTTAATATCCAGCGGTGACGGCAGCGCGTGAGGGAAGCTTCGGCCTGCTCACGGAGGAAAAGAAATACCTTTTTAATTTTCCTCTGGTCACTTCGGGAGTTTCCTCTCTCGATCCTTTCTTTTGACTTGTTCGGGGACGACTTTATCATAATTGTAGACGTGGCGACAGAACAGCCGTTGCATTGTTGGGGAACTGGAAAAAAAAAAAAAAAAAAAAA
>QEOT01002687.1:50459-71895 GCA_003123785.1 Pterocarya stenoptera
AAAAAAAAAAAAAAAAAAAAAGGTCAGTGATTTGTGTATTGGAAAATAATTCAAGGTTGTTGGAGGGATCTTTTTGACATCAACGTTGCCACTTCGCCACACGTGGATGGCCATCCGAGTATTTACTATTTACCATTCAGACTTAGTTTGTTTTTATAATTTTTTATAATTTATCTTGTTTAATTATTATAATTATTTAAAATTTTTATATAAAATAAAATAAATAATTTAATTTTTTTAAAATTTTAAAATAAAAAATAATATTAAAAAAATATATTCTAATAATATTTTTTTTAATTTTTAATTTTTAATCTTACCTAAAAAAAAAATGTTAATCGGTACAATGTAGGCAGTCTGTGTTAAAATATCTTTGCTGAAAAATCATGAGAAACGACAGGGTCGGTTCCGTACGGCTGCGTAAGAGTGAGATATGACATGATTCAGAGATCACATTCTGGTGAGACGGAGATATTAGAGTGGCCTTGGAAAAAAGAATGATCACGACACGTAAAAAAGTACAAGGAACATGACTCCTCGGTGGGGTCTTTCAACAAAGAGACATCTTGGAATGAAAGAAAGAAAGGCTTTCCGTACGTTTGTTTTTGGACAGATGCAATTCATGTATTTATAATGTCAAATAGTTTTTACAAAGAGATGACTATGACTCTAATCCATAACCAGTCCTAGTCATAATTTCAGCTATAATTTCATTTTCTTTATCACTTCGATCTTAATTATTATATAATTTGCTGTGAAGATATTCTGCTCATCTGTAACTCGACATTGAGTGTCATTATTCTTGTGTTTATTCTTATGATCTTATAATTGATCTTCAGTTGTCTGATCAATAGGTCCCCGCAATCTCAACGGTAGTTTTACAGACATTGAGATTGTCATGAAGAGAGGTAATTACCAGCAGATAGTTGCTTTGCTAAATGAACTTCAGAGTCAATGCACGAGGAGCACTTGGATCACAAACTAAAATAAACATCGATTTCAACGTGTTTTGTACATGTATGGAAAAATGGAGTTTGCGGTAAGGTACGTATACGTAGTTCCTATTGAAGTGGGTAAAAATCATACGTCCAGGCCATTAAAAGACCACCATTAGGAGGTAAGTAGGTAAGTGAGAAGAGATAAGGAAAAACAAATGTCAATGAGAAGAGAAAGGGAAAGCTGAGAAAGAGCAGCACGAAGAGAGAGAAATGACAAATACGCATAGGGGACAAGACAAGAAAGGAAGGTAAGTGTTAGGAAAAAATGAAAGAAAAAAAAAGATGAGGGAAAAAACATGTCAAACACGAGATATTGGAGACGTTAAGCGGCCCTTCATCACCACTCTTAAGAGAGAGTAAGAACAAAAGGGATCTGAGAGATGAGACTGAGGGGGATTTTACGAGAACATGGAGCACCATCTTCAACTTCAGAACGAGAGCTCCAGGAGATTATCTTCTATAGGAAAGAGATTTCCAACCTTCATTGTATAAAGAGAAATAAAATACCGTAAAAGATTATAAAATATCCATATTATAGTGGACTGCCTCTTTGCTCCATACCGCCTTAAATTTCTAGTCTTGGACTACTTCAACAGGCCGAAAATGATTATTTCTCTCGTTCCAATTTGTTGTGAGATTTTTCAAACACAAATGTTATCACACCAAAGTATTGGAGACGAAGGTGTCAAGACACCAATTTCATGAAGAAGTGAGGTTATCCATTGAATTTCAGTTGTTGTATGTGCAATGAATTGAGATTCTGTATTGGATCTGGAGATTCCGTATTGTATATGTTTTAAAAACTCTTACATTAATTTAAAAGATTGAATTGTATTGCATGTTTTAGTGTTCTTTTTTTTTTTTTTTTTTTTTTTTTTTTTTTTTTTTTTTTTTTTTTTTGNAATATTACAAAAACAAAGTTAAAAAATTGATATGGCTAGTTACTGTATATTAAATCTTCTTTATAGATAATATATATATATATATAACATGAGGTACCACGACTATTTATTTATAAATTTTGCCTTTATGAGATATTATTTTCGATAAAAATTTTTAGTGTAGATTACTCTATTGGGTAATAATACAATTATAATTATTTTATCTAAAATCGGACCGACCCGTTTGTCTAATTTGAATGCATCCGGGGTCATCTGCTTCACTCTCATGTTGCTTTTCAACGTTGTTAAATCCCCATTATACAAACTGATTTTGTAGCTAGCCATCATAGACGTATGTAATTGGCAATTATTGCTTCTGTTGTGCATTCCACTTATATTACTGCTTAAAATAATATTTCTGTAAGGAAATTTTCCCCTCAAGGCTCAAAAGGCCCTATCATGCCCGGTCCATGAAAGAAAGCCACATATCCGACCCACTAGGAAAATTCTCTGTACATAACCTGTAAGAGGAATGGTGTTGCAGGGAATGAGAATCGTCCATCTGTGGCCCTCTCGGATAGTATACAGTCATCGAGTACCCGCCCACACGGCAGGCACGACATATGGAGAGTTGTTGATTTATTGATAACGAAGTCATGAACGGATCAAGAGAAAGACAAGCTAAGAGGAGAAGGTTGGAGAACCACGCCACATTAATGGCTCCGCCACTCGGACAATACACCACATTAATGACGTTGTCGCAGAGCCGCGTCTCATTTAAAGATTCTGACAAAATAAACAATACAGGAAACCCAGACTTCTTGAAAGCAATGATGATCTGCTCTTCAAACCTATAGTATAAATTGTTGGTGCAAAGGGGCTGTAAAACAAAAAATAGTGAGAGAAAAGTTTGCTTCAAGACGCGTTACAATATCGCTTTCCTTAAGACAATATTCGCCCTCATCAATAACGATATACACATGAGTTATAAGTGAATTTGCTTTCAAGATACAATGAAACCCATAATAAGTCTATTTGTCTAACTACGTTATGCACACACAAAATTAGACCCCGAATACCCTCAGATTTTGCTATTCAATCAAGAGATTAAAAATTTGTTCTCTGCAAAATGAACAGATTCTAATGACAAGTTTTGAAGAAACGAAAACTTTTGGGAGAGAGAGAATTTAGAAATTGCCTTCTTTTCATTCTATCATTATTTTATTTTATATTAAATTTGTATGCCAATGGATCTATTTATAGATAACTAAAAGATGTGAATGAAAAATTATAACTTTTTATTTTTCTGTAATTTGATACGAACATGTATATTTATTCTGCTTGTTACAAAGTGACGCAAATGTTAGACTTGGTCCAACGATCACCAGGCTTCTCCACCAACAATCTCACATGGGCTCGAATCTTGACTAATGCGACTTTGAATTAATCTTTGCATCATCCTACACACCACACACCATAATTTTTTTTATTTTTTTTATTTGTTTCTCTTATTAAATGTGTATTATATGGATGATAATAAAAAAAAATATAAATATTTCAAGAAGAGTAAAATAAAAAAAAAATTGAAAAAAAAATAAAAAAAAATAAAAAACACATTGGTGTGTGGTGTGTAGGATGATGCATAGCATTGCTCTGCGACTTTTGGCATTTTCTTTGCCAAGAGTTGTGGCTTTTGTGCGCCACACGCATGTCCCTTCGCACACGAGTGCCTTGGTTTGTGTGGAGGTCATCGTCTCAATAAAGGATTAAAACTCCTCCTTTGTACAGGGTGTGGTGTGAACCCTTATCCTACCAAAGAGCCTCAATACCACTAAGCCAATTAAAGGCTCATGGTATCCCTATAGATCCAAATGGTTTAAGTTTATAGACTTTTCATAACTTTTCTCTTTTTAAAATAATTCACAGCTTCCATAAATAAATCTCCAAAATATTATTAATAATAAATATAATATATATTATTTTAAAAATATTTCCAATATAAATAATTAATTTCAAGTATGAGGATATTTTATCTAATCTTTAAACTCTCTTATTTATTTATTAAGCTCCAAGAATATTTATTAATTTTGATATTGAAGGTTCCCGACCCAAGCCGCACTCTCAAAACCATAATATACTCTACCTGAGCCCGTTTACGAATACCTTAATTGTAGGAACTTGGCCCAAAAGTGTACAAAATATGAGGTTAACAATTTCGTTTTCAATTGCTTTTTTCCTCTCTCTTCCGGATGAAAGGTAACCCTATGAACTTGGCAATGGAAGATTTGGGTTTCATAGAAAGAAGCACAACACTTGGAAACAGCATACTTCTATACTGTGAACTAGAGACCAAGGCACCTTTTCTGGACAGAATCTTGCCTTTCTTGCTCTCCCAAGTTCCCAACCCCAGAATCCCTCGTTCCACCATCGAAAGATCAATGCCAAGGGCCTTTCTTGACAAATCTACTTTTCATATATCCAAGCGTGGTGTTGGCAACAGTTCTGTAAGTACGCCACATCAAGTTCCTTTCGTTTTAGTAAATATATCATCCACTTCTCATCTGATATTGGTATGTGAGCATGCGCAATCAAGTGTTTTCTTCCCCCACCCTCCCCTGGTTTTTGTGAACTTCCACATGTAATCGATGAGGGAGCTTCTGGTTTTACTAATTATGCATCGCATATTATTAACTTGAGAAAATAATTATTGTTTTAGAAAGGATTTTATAGAGTAGATGTCATGAATACCAGTTTGATAGTGCATTGATGATTGAATACAGATTTTTTTCCTTAAACCTTCTGAACAATCACCAATTCACTCAAAAGAAACCTTCATGTTGGTTTTCTGATTCCCCCCCGGGGGCGGCGGGGAAAAAAAAATGGTGAAAGAATATAAGTGAAATTGGCCTTTGACCCTGACCAGGATTGCACCAACTTGCTTCAGTCATTGAGTTATCAAAGTTTCCTGGCAAAATAATTTGTTTTGATACTAGAAGTACCTATCAAAATAATTACCATCTAACTTTATGGTTCGGCTCGTAAAGTTGTAGTAGTCTCATTCGTCTGGAAAAAAAATTGTATAACACTATAACCTGTAATTTGAATCATTTGATGGTATGACATATGCTTTTTGCTTAGTCTTGGGCTGATTACTTGTTCTTGTTGTCGTGATTAATTCTTCATTTTTACCATTAATTACGAACAATCTGAAGCTTAAAGCATGGTTTTTATTGCATGGTTCTTTAATTTCCGGGTCTGCTGAGATATCTGCATGAATTACAAGGACCATTCTTTTAGTTATGATTAATACTACTCTTACCAATGATTTCTACCGCTGTGATTTTTTTTATTAATATTTTTTTTTACTTAATGATTAAGTAGGTACTTTTTAATAATATTGTGAATTTTTTTTTTAAAATATTTAAATGTGTTAAAAAAATACATGTAAAAAAAAATATAAAATAAATAAAAATCTCAAAAGCACTAACGGTAACTCCCAGCAGTAACTGGGAGTGGTGGCCATAGTACTACTCCTTAGTTATCTTACATTGGGGGTGGGGGGTGCAGTCTGCATTTCGAGTGCATAGTCTAGATTGTGATGTGAATAGGCTTCATGTAACGACCCAAGGAATTACTAAGGTGGACATGACTCAAGCCTCATTCGACACCCTTCTATACCTAGTCCAAGGTATCACATATTATCTAAAGATCCCACATTTCCTAGCAAAGAAAAGATCTTGTGGTTTATAATAGTTTCAAGGGGTTTCATGGGTCATTAAACTTCTTCTAGAACAATTTTCTTTTTCATGTTTAATCATATATTGACTCTTTTATCTGTTGCGTATTAAAAGGCTTGAGTAAGATAAGGTCGGGTCAAATGGCACCTTCTCCCTTCTAAGAACAGAGCTTTGGATGAGGTTGTGTGTTAACGTCGTGTTTCGTATGGCGCCTTTAGGCCGGGTTTTAGCAACTCGGATCTAAGGTCCTCACACCTACACAGTTAAGAAAACAAAGAGAGGGGGGCCTTGGTGGAGGCTACGAAATCTCCAATGCTTAAGTCAGTGTATCTCTTTAGTAGTTTGTACGAGTGCTTAGAGAGATCAGAGAGAGTTCTTTGTATCTAGGGTCTGCTTTTACGGCTGTTGTTTGGTCATAATCATTTAATGCGGCGTGGCTCCTTGGTTGGCGCCATTAATGCGGGATAGAGTTTGGGAAGCGGCGCCATTAATGTGGCGTGGCTTCCTGACTAAACTTCTGCCTACGAGTGGTCATTGTCGAGTCTCTCCATACCTCCTGTTAGGAGATCAAGGGTCATCTGCATCTCTTGCCTACCTGCTTGTATAGGTTCTCAATGGTCAGGTGTGTCAAGGCGGCGAGTCCCTATCATTCGTCTTTCCCGCATGAGGGTTGCTTCTCGGGTTGGTTTTGCTTATGAGCTGAGTGCTCCGTAGAGGCCTAGTGAATTCTTGTAAAGGAAGATCATTGGGCCGGGTTAGGCTCTCTTGGACCTCATGGGCTTGTTATTTAAGCCTATAGAAGGGGGCCCCCCGGGGGGGGGGGGGGGAAATCCCCTTACATTGTGTTTATAACTTATTGGGTTGTGTGTAACTTACTAATAAACCAGAAAGACTTGTATATAAGATGATTGTCTAATGAAATTCAATTTTCTTTTCTAATGCTCTCAAGAATTTTTTTTCCTCCTTAGAAAAGGGCAAGAGGGATTAACTAAAGGTGGCCTTAACTAGACGTAACCTTAGTAGCACCCTACCTGTTGAGAACCAGAGAGGAGGGGCCTAGATGGAGGGAAGCTACAGGCGCTCCCTAAAGTTGGGATTGAGCCATAGCTTAGGCTGCAGCTCTACTAGAAAATTCAATAAATTGTTAGGCGGCTAATACTAGTCATCTACGGTGAGTCCATAGTTGGACTCAAACCCAAGACCTAATATATGCCAAACCACTTGGGAGTAACCCAAGGATCATTTGTGGTGGTGGTCTCAACACTTCGTCTAACTTCTTTTACTCTTATTTTTTGGTGAAGCATGATCATTTTCCACAAGCAACTGTTGGTCCATATAAGCCACATGCACAAGTAAGGCTTGGCAAGATGTTCCTGAGAAACAAGTTTTAGATGTATCTTATCTTGAAATAGAGCGAGTACAGGTAGTCTTAAGTTTTGAACTTCCGCTTCACCCAAAGTTGTATCAACGAAAGCTAAAAGATGGATTGTGTTATCCTATTTTACCAAATAAGGTACCACAAAATAGGTATGGACCGTATGGTTTATCCAGACCTAAAAGGCTTACATGTAAAGATAGGGCAGGATAAGATAATACCTGATTTTGATGAGCATAAGTTAGACATGGGGCTCACTGGATTTGGTCAATTAATGCATTATTTAGTGGCACAGTCAAAATTGGAAGAAATGCACAAGGAGGAGAAGGATGTCCAGAACAATCTGAAAAGAAAACTTTGTGGTCATTTGCTTTTCTTTGGCATCACTATGGGGCTGTTGGCTGAGATCATCAATTCAAGGTAGTTCTTCCTGCAGAAGCATACATTTCCATTAAAATTTCTATTTATTTATCATAATAACATCCAATTTAGATTTCTGTGATGATTGAAGATGTTTCAGCCCCTTATTGATTGTCAGGATTTTTCTAGTTAAAATTACTGAAAGTTTGAAGCCATGTGCTTTATAATAGGCTTTTTAAAAAATGTTTGGGATTCTCTTGGACTGACATTTGATGTGTCATTTGAGTTGAATATGTTTGATAGACTAAAATTGAGCTGGTATGTAATATCAGTAACATTAACTACAGGCAAGGTGTGAGTTCAATTTCAATAGAGTTGCACAAAATGTTTTCTGTCATTTCAACCGGGTTTATTAGTTTGGTTGCACCAAATATACAGATACATAAAATTGTTGATGCATGCAAGAGCATTCTCAGAGGTTTGCATAGCAACAATATTACCCAAACGAAGTTGGATAGGGTTAGTTATTATTGGAAATCTTCATATTGCTTAATTTTATTGCTTTATTTTAGGTAACAAACTCCAATTGAAGAAACGTGACTATTTCCAGCTATGCTGAACCTTTTCAAATTTTAAAATATATTCACAGTTTCCTACATTAATCCACTGCCCCCCNTCAAAATTTCAAACATCATATAATTCTTTATCTACTCATGGATTTTGATAATAATAAAGGAGTTCAAGCATTAAAGAGTCTCAAGTTGTCCATAAAATAGAGTTAATGACATAAACAAATCAAGCATGAGCAAGCAAGGGAACAAACTTATAAGTGAAGCTACTAGAGTATTTTTATACATCTCTTTCAAAATTCGAAAAATGTTTAAGGCTCAAAAAGAATATTTTCTCATGACACATCAATTTGTATTTTTCACATGTGCATGATATGTTTGAAAGTTTGAAAAATGATTCATACTCTTTTTGATATGCAAATTAAATTTGAAAATGAAGTCTCATATGCCTTAACACTTGTTTATTTTGAGAGATATAGTTTGCGCTGTATTGTTTTCATTTCACTCGTTGATGAGTTTACTCTGATAATCTTCTCACTATCAGCTCTTGTATAAACAGTAAAATGATGTTTGTAATCCTTGTGAGTGTAGTAAAAATTCTACACAAGACATAGTTGAATCACCACTCGTAAGGTAATTGTAAGTGTAGAAAATGTTCTACAAGAGTTCTTAGAGGCAATATTGCTCAAAGGTATAATAACTTTCTATCTTCACCTGACTGAGGTTGAATAGTACATTTGGGAATCCTCAAGGGCCAAATCTCGTTAAAATACTGAGTTTGCATCTCTCTTACCCTTGCTCTTTATATTTACTATTACTTAGTATTATATTCATATTTTATATTGTGTATTTGATTTATAATTGTTAATTTTTTAAAACAAACCCAATTCACCCCCATTTCTTATGTTAGTCATCTGGGCAGCATCATTTGTCCTAGAGAATGTCCTGGGAATAGCAAAGTAAACTATTTTTGCTTAAATCCCTTTTGTATTTACAGGCAAAACGGATCATTCTAAGATATGAAGCTGAAATTAAGTCAAATGCCTATTGGCTTGGATTGTTGGGCCACTTGCAGGCGGCTTTTGTTCCAAGGAAGGTGAAGTGGAAATATCTGATATTCAATCCCCTATCCTCGATCTAAAAATAAAATATAGATATTAAGTAGATACTTTGTTGTTGAAAGAAAATAATAATTATTCTTTTTCGCAATGGAAATTAGAATTTACCTTTTATGACGATGTTTGCTCAGGACATATCCATCAAAGAACTTATATAACAATATGAAGCTGCCAGGATCGAAAACCTTGCTTATGATCAGTTGAAAGTAGATGATAATTCTTTATATTATGTGTTGGGATTCTTGGGGCTCAGGCTGGTAACGAAATTACCAGTGAAGATCGATCGCATAAAGGCTTTCTTGAAGTTATTCTCATGAGACTTGTTTTTATCTACAATGTCTCGACCTACAGAATGAGCTTCCTAGATCACACTTTCATTCCATCTTGTTGTCTTGTAAGGAATATATATTGAACATCGAATGTATGACTTTTAGTTCTCTATAAAATGCATTTCTCTATCTCCAATAACTAGCTTTAAGCTCCCATATCTTATAGTTCTCTTTATATCACAATCATAACCCATGAAGCAGTATGCTTATATTATAAGAGGTTTTTTCTCCTTTTGTCTCATCGGGCACAAGGCGGCTCGATACATTTCGAGGTCTAAGGTTAAAATTTTGAGTGAGGTTTTTTTGTTTGAAATAAGATTAAATATTTTTATTTTTATATTATATTTTTATTTTAAAATAATTCATATCATTTTGTAAAGTAAAATTATTGATTAAGATTTTATACCACATTTTCAATTAACAACTGACGTAATCTTTATTCGTAAAGTTTTGATTTAGAGAGAATTTTATCAAATCTAGTTTTATAAGTACTTTAGATTTTTAGACACAATTATAATCATTATTGTCAATAAAGTTTTATAAACAACTTATACATTTGAAAAAAAGTTGGCTCTTGCCTCTTCAGAGGATTATACAAAAANATTAAGTAGATACTTTGTTGTTGAAAGAAAATAATAATTATTCTTTTTCGCAATGGAAATTAGAATTTACCTTTTATGACGATGTTTGCTCAGGACATATCCATCAAAGATCTTATATAACAATATGAAGCTGCCAGGATCGAAAACCTTGCTTATGATCAGTTGAAAGTAGATGATAATTCTTTATATTATGTGTTGGGATTCTTGGGGCTCAGGCTGGTAACGAAATTACCAGTGAAGATCGATCGCATAAAGGCTTTCTTGAAGTTATTCTCATGAGACTTGTTTTTATCTACAATGTCTCGACCTACAGAATGAGCTTCCTAGATCACACTTTCATTCCATCTTGTTGTCTTGTAAGGAATATATATTGAACATCGAATGTATGACTTTTAGTTCTCTATAAAATGCATTTCTCTATCTCCAATAACTAGCTTTAAGCTCCCATATCTTATAGTTCTCTTTATATCACAATCATAACCCATGAAGCAGTATGCTTATATTATAAGAGGTTTTTTCTCCTTTTGTCTCATCGGGCACAAGGCGGCTCGATACATTTCGAGGTCTAAGGTTAAAATTTTGAGTGAGGTTTTTTTGTTTGAAATAAGATTAAATATTTTTATTTTTATATTATATTTTTATTTTAAAATAATTCATATCATTTTGTAAAGTAAAATTATTGATTAAGATTTTATACCACATTTTCAATTAACAACTGACGTAATCTTTATTCGTAAAGTTTTGATTTAGAGAGAATTTTATCAAATCTAGTTTTATAAGTACTTTAGATTTTTAGACACAATTATAATCATTATTGTCAATAAAGTTTTATAAACAACTTATACATTTGAAAAAAAGTTGGCTCTTGCCTCTTCAGAGAATTATACAAAAAATTTTTATAAACACTGGAAAATTAAATTTTGCTATTTATAATTTTCACATTAATTAAATATTAAATTAATAATGAGAAAAGAGAAGTGTATTCTTAGAAGGAGAATAGGTAAAATAATTATTTATGTGATACTTTTAAAAACTAATAATGATATAATATCTATTTGATCTTGTTTATATTATCATTCTCATTGAGTTAATTAAAATTGTTTATTGGGTATATATATAATCTTTTTTTTTTTAAATCTACTTTATATTTTTATTTTTGGGGGCCTTCTTCCATTAGGGGTCTTAGGCAATTGCCTAACTGGCCTAGTGGAAGCCCTGACCGGGCATGATAATGACAACTAAGGAGACAAGAAGCAAAGTCCAACTCAGAACAAGCAGACTCTTCGGCCCGACTCAAGGGTAGACTCTCCTGGACGCTACTTGCATAAGGGAACGTGTTGTATGGGGATGAGACACGTCGACCTTGAGACCCTCGAACAATGTCCAGCCCTTGAGTGCGTCTTCGCTTAATGGGCGAAAAGTACCAGGGACCCTCGATCCTCTGACATAGAAGATATCGACGGATCACCAAAGATGCCAGCAGGGTGAGGCAAATCAGGGAATCACGCTGCATTAACAGCACCACTACCCAAACTACATGCCATATTAATGACGTCGTCATAAAGCCACACCACATTAAAGAATTCTGATAAAATAAACAGTATAAAGGACACGGACTCCATGGGGGCAGACACGATCTGTCCTCCCCAAGATTCCTAGTATAAATAGCAATTTTTAGGTACGAGAAACTCTCTTTGATCCCTAAACTCTCTTACTTATTTACAAACTTCTAAGGGACTTTACTGACTTTGGCATCAAAGACTCTCCGGCCCCAAGGCCACCTTCTCCCAATTGTCTTCTTTTATATTTTTGCAAGCCCAACACTAAAGACCTGAGTTGCTGGGACCTGACCCAAAGGCATACGAAATACGACGTTAACAATGGCGCCGTCTGTGGGATTGTTATAGATCTTACGTGTATTTCGTATGCCTGCAACAAATTGTTCCGGACAACACAAAAGAGACACAGAGAGGAAGCCATGGAGACAAGGTTGAAAACCATGAGGAATGGGTGACAAAGTTGACCGACAAGGTGCAAACGCTTTGCAAAGAGAACAAGGAGCTCAGAAAACCACGAGTGCAGGACGAGGAAGCAGAGCCTAGCGATAGCGAGCACATAGGGTCCCCAAACACAGGAGCTGGGGAATATAGGGAGGAAGAGAAGAAGAACATGTAGGATGAGCTCTGCAATTTCTAAGAAAAGTACGAAAAGAGTGCAAGGAAGGTGGGCACATCATCGTCGGTGTACGAATTGCTCACGAGCACTTGTCTACCCAACATGGAACCCTACACAGAGGAGGTGATGGTCGTTGTAACATCCCAATGGAAGGTCCAAACCACTTGGCCTA
This sequence comes from Pterocarya stenoptera, assembly GCA_003123785.1. Taxonomy (NCBI): domain Eukaryota; kingdom Viridiplantae; phylum Streptophyta; class Magnoliopsida; order Fagales; family Juglandaceae; genus Pterocarya; species Pterocarya stenoptera. Next base: position 62,773 of record QEOT01002687.1, read on the forward strand.
TACTCCAAAAGGGCTAATCAATGATACAATTGAAACCTTATAAAGAGTAAGAACTTCTCCTTCCCAAGCAATATAGGATCTCATACACCACCTACCCTTATCCTTATTATATAAAGTATCACAGTCGTGCCCCTACCGCCAAAGTTCAGGGTCCCAACCATGGAGATATATCATGGAGGGAGGGACACCCTTGAACACCCAGTAACTTTCAGCGCTCACATAATGTTGTATGGCTTCGCAGGCAAGGTGGCATGCAAAGCGTTCTCGCTAACCCTGAAGGGGCTAGCACGAGGGTAGTTCGGGTCTCTGGCGCCTGGATCCATAGACAGCTTTGGCAAGCTAGCTTGACTTTTCCTGACCCAGTTCATGTCAAGTTGGAGAAGGCAGCATCCAGCAGCATACCTCTTCACCATCAAGCAAGGAGAGAAAGAGAGCCTGAAGTCCTACCTATCCCGGTTCAACAAGAAGCACATGACCACTAACAACAAGGACGAGAAAATAACCCTAGCGTTCTAGGAGAGGTCTGGCAAAGATCCCAGTTAATGGCCGAGTTGGCAAGGAGGACTCTTGTGATGTTACGGGAGTTCATGGATGAGGCCGACAACTTCATCAACACTGAGGACACTCTTCAGGCCCTGACAGAGCCAAGAAAGAAGGAGTTAGAGCGAGCGGAAAGGAAAGCAAAGGCCCTGACTAGGGCTAAAGCCCATGAGAGGCCGAAGAAGAGTGCCCAAGACAAAAAGAGGGTTGAAGCTCCGACGAGGGGACCAAGACCTTGATTTGACCGACCCGCATTCACCATCCATGAGGCTGACACCTCCGCAGCACGCAAAAAAGATGACCGAGGTATCGCCCGCCGTTACTGCACGTAGCACAGGTCCACCTCTTACAACATCAATGATTGCTTCTCCCAGTAAGGGAGAAGAGAGCATGCGGAGTGGACGGGGCAACATTACCTTCCTGCCCAGAGATTGGAGCAGGAAAGAAGGGAAATGAGCGCAGACCAAGTTCACCGACATAGAAGGGAAGAAAGCCATTGGCGACGACCACCAACACGAGGACCATAGCAAAATCGCCCTCGCTCTCCACCACGGGGGGATCTCCACTCAGGCAAATTTAGACCATATAGGGAGGATTCGCAGGCCAAGGCACTTTCTTTGCAGAGGCTAAGGAGGAGGGGGTCTTATACCCCCACGGCGATGCGTTAGTGGTGACTATGTTGGTTGCCAACTTCACCACCCAAAGGATTATCATTGACAACGAGAGCTCTGCGTAATCCTGTTTTGGGAAGCCTTAACAAGGATGGGAATAGATGTTGTTCGACTGCATCCAGCCCTCATGCCATTGAAGGGCTTCTCCGAGAGTATGGTTCATCATGTGGGAACCATCACGCTGTCGGTTTTCATGGGCAATGCTCCCTGCATGGCCTTGATCATGGTCGACTTCCTAGTGATGAAAACTTCGTCGTAGTACAACGCCATCATTGGAAGGCTCACCCTTAACAGCTTGCGAGTCGTCACGTCGACCTACCACCTTAAGATGAAGTTTCTAACTTCTCGTGAAGTGGGAGAAATCTAAGGCGAACAGATCCTGGCGAGAGAATGCTACGTCCAGGAACTAAAGCAGAATGATGGTGGGGTGGTTACCCCAGACGACACCTCCAGGAGAGAGTAGGCCATACACTACTTGGAGAAGGGCCTGATTTAAATACTGTAAATACTTTTTCTTTAATGAAGGGCATGATTTTCCAGGACAATGCAACACATCCACTCCAAACTTTCGCACTATCAATAAAATATCGACAAGACAATCTACAATTAACTAAATGTACAATGGCAAAATCATCATCAAACCAATGCCTACCTGTCCAAACAAAGAACCTCTTGCGAGATCAAGAGGAGAGCTAGGCATAAGGCTGTTCTACCCCTCCCACGATGGAAAGCGAGTCTTGTCCCCCCGGTGGCCTAAACAACTTACCCCGATCCCACTGTAGTGAAGAACAGACCAACCACATCATTGTCTGAATAAATCACCTCCTTCGCAAGGTACCAAAAGGATGAGTACGCCAAAGGTTGCTTCATCCTTCCAGCAGCAGAGTGCGGACTAGCCCTCGATGGCTCCAAGACAAAGACTTACCTTCCTTGCGAGCGTCAATAGGCGGGATTGGGTCTAGTCCCAAACTGCCCGAACAACGTACCTTTAGCGGGTCAAAGGGAGAGCTAGGCCAAAGGCCGCTCTACTACTCCCGCGATGGAGAGCGGGTTTTGTCCTCCGGTGGCCCGAACAACTTACCGCAACCTCTGCCACAATGAAGAGTGGGATCAGTTCCAGCCTAATGCAACACTTACCTTCTTTGCGATATCAACGGGGCAGGAACGAGTTTAATCTCAAACTGCCCGAATAACGTACCTCCCTGGGACCAAAAGAAAGAACTAGGCCGAAGGCTGTTCTACCATTTCCTCGATGGAGAGTGGGTCATGCCCCCGGCGGCCTGAACAACTTAACACAACCCTTATCGCGGCGAAGAGCGGACTAACTATATCGTTATCCGAATTACCTCCCCTGTGGGATACTAGAGAGCAAGATAGGCCAAAAGATTGCCTTATCCCTCCTGCGGTGAGGTGCGAGTTAGTCTTTAGCTACCCGAAGATAAAAGACTTACCTTCCTCATAGCGTCAACAAGAAGAAGCGAGTCCAGCTGCAAACTGCTCGAAAACTTACCTCCCCGGCGGGATTTATAGGGATGAGTCACACTAAAGGCTGCTCTACCCCTGGCGAAGAAGTGCAAACCTAGCCCCCACGGCGGTCCGAATACTTACCCCGACCTCCGCTGCAAACGAATAGTGGGTTCAGTACTAGCCTGACCTAAATCTTATATTTTCCTGATGGCAACGAACAGGAGCAAGTTTAGTCTCAAACTGTCCGAACAAATTACTTCCCAGCAGGGTAACATGGGTGAGTTGAGCTGAAGGCCGCTCGGACCCTCCCACGAAAGAGAACGGGTCAAGCATTCGGCTATCAGAATACTTACCTCATCTCCCATTGCAACAAGAGAGCAGACTGTCCCCACAGTCGTCCGAAGAAGTTACCTCCTAAGGAAATCAAAGGGGCGGGTTTGACTTGAGGCATCCCAACCTCTCCTTAATGGAGTGCGGGCCTAGTCTTTTGACTACCTGACATGAACAAAGTCTCCAAAGATGAAACGTCGAAGCAAGGGGTGCACCACATCGAGGTTGGATAACAGGCTAACACGATGTCAACGAGCGAGAGCGGGTTTAGTCTCAAATTGCACGAACAAATTACCTCCCTGAGGGGTAACACGGGCGAGTTGAGCCTGAGGCTGCTCAAACCCTCCCATGGAGGAGAATGGGTCCAACCTTTTGGCTGTCCGAATACTTACCCCGACTTCCATCACAGTAAAGAATGAACCGATTCCACGGTCGCCCCAAAGAAGTTACCTACTCTGGGGTTAAAGAGGCATGTTGGCCTAAGGCATCCTGACCTCTCCCAGGTGGAGAGCGGGCTAGGTCCTTTGACCACCCGAATACTCGCCAAGGAACAGGAACATCAACATCCAAGCTAAAATGGCAGACGAATCGCATCACCGACCAAAGGGCCCATGTTTGCAAGGCTTAAACTCATACGAAGTCAAGGATAAAGTTATAATGACGCTCTCATCTTCCAATTAGGAATTAAATACGCAACTCTAACGGATGGAAGTGGGTCCAATTCCAAACTGCCCGAACAGCCTACCTTCCCATGGATCGAGGAGATGGGTCGAACCAGAGGTCACCTTGTCTCCCTGTGTTGGAGAGCGAGATCAACCACACAGCTATCCGAAGAATGCATCTCGGCCATCATTGCGACAAAGAGTAGCCTAGTCTGTTTGTATACAACTCCGCAGCCACGGTGCTACTCGGGAGGGGCATAGAGGTGAGAAACACTACCTGGCCTCTCCCCCAAGGAGGCAACCGGAGTCTCCTTGGTGCGGCTTAACTCGTAGGGGAAATTTCCATCCCCCAAGCCTACAGTAGTGGATGAAGGCCAACGAACACTGACAACAGCACAACACTTCATTTCTCCTCTTTCAGACATGATGAAATAAAGCACAACAATACAAAAAGGAAGAACGTAGGGACTAGGCAGGGTAAAGTGCATCCAATAGACGAATGACAAAAAGAAGAAAATCGATGTAAGGAAAAAGCGGAGAGGCGTCAGCCTCATCAAATTAAGTTGCTAGGGGCCCTAAGAGGATGACTACCTAACAAGGGCGAACGAAGGCAGTGCAAACAGACAAGAGAATCAGCCAGCGGTGTAGTCAGGAATAGGTTAGGCACTGGCGGGATGGACAACGAACCCCGTGTGGCGGCCATCCCCTGCCTAACGCCAAGCCCTTAATTTCCTGCGATAAAACTCCTCAAGCCAGCCATAAAAAAGAAAAAGAAGAAGGGAAAAACGTGAAAGGAAGCATCAGAGAAGAGCAAAAAGGCAAAAGGGAAACATCGTTAATACAAGCAGCTCGACACGACGGAATTTGAAGAAATTTTATTAATGATAAAGAAGTACCTACAAGTTGCATGGAATCGGTGCACATGTATATACATTTACTAAAAATAAAAGAAAGGAAAAGAATAACAAAATAAAAGAGTAGCGGCAACACCAAGAAGCTAGGGCGCAGTGATGTTAGGAATCCTAACCAGAGACCTTGGCATTAGGAGCGCCAACCTCAGGAACATCGGGATTAGGATCGTCGTGGTCGGAAGCAGTAGGCTCGGGCATGGTCGGGAAGAAATGACTCGTAAAAGCAGTAGGGAACTATTTCCTCCATAACTTGCGGTTGAACGTGAAAGCCTTTTCATCAACGACGATCTGGGTAAGGTCAAGGCCTTGCAAATATTTCTTGAGAGACCGCTAACATAGCTACTGATTGTCCAGGATGTGGTGTCACATCGACCTAAGACCCTCGGCACACTTGTACCCCCACGCGAGATCGCGAATGCCCAGGACCGACTTCAGTTGCTTGTCCAGGTGGGAGGCGACCTCTTGTACCCGGGACAAGTCGCCTAGAAGATCTGTAACAAGTCACTCCATCCGCTGGCCATCTTTCCTCACCTTCTTCTTGAGCCTCTTCCGACGGTAGTTAAACTTTTTGTTTTTCTTACTCTCCTCCTCCAAGGCAAACCCTACCCTCTTCATCTCTTGCTCTAGTTGTTCCCTCTATTCACTTTCTTCGCAAGCACACCGAAGGGCAATCTGGGCCATCACATGAAGGTTCTGGTTTTCTTGCTCAACGACCTCTTGGTCGTCTATAATAAAAGCCACTAGCTGAAAGGAATCCTGACAACAAGAGAGGTCGACATGAAACAGTTAATAAAGGGAATCTAGAAAATAGCGAAAGAAATAAACAAGACGGAAAAAGAAGTCACTGAACCTCATAGAAAAAGCCAGAAAAATACTTGGCGACCTGGCTGATAGCTTCCGCGCGACACCCATTGTTTCTAGCTAGCCAAAGGGGGGTAACTTCTACTGAGCCCTCAGTATCAGACGCTTGTTCAACCGCCTTGATCCGATGAGTCCCATCAACAACCTCTTCGACACGCATTCCCGCTTGGATGGGCGACTCTCACACGAACCTTTTGAATTGAAGCCAACTACAATATCTAGAAGGGGACCACCTTTCGCTCGTTGTTGTGCCTCTACAACACAGTTATTGAAAGTCACGATCGCCCTCTCAATGAAGGCATCCAAGCCACCAAGCGACTCAAGATCCTCTCTACCTGCCACAGAGCCGGGAACCCCCTGAGCAAATCTCGACCTCGCCTTCAAAGGAGCGATGCCTACAGTAGAACGAGCTGAGAAGGGGAGGAGACCCCTAGAGAACGTCGCCCCATGACAGCCAGTCGAGGGATCTCGACTGCAAAAACTCCCGGAGTAGGACGTTAATTTCACCCGTTTTCAAGTGCACATCACTAGCATCAGTCGATTGGGGCAGCACTACGGGAACCTCAGTTGAAGGGCCTCTCACCGATGTGTCCAAGGACTCCGAGGAAAAGGTCCTATCAGCACCTCCATGCCAATAGGATAGCGAGACGCCTCCACTGGAATCATCGAGATGGCGGGACGATGGACCTCAAGTGTGGCTGACACCCGCCCTTCAGGAATTAGGGCTCTAAAGGGGGCCCGCTGTTGGCCACGTCCCCCTCCAAGCGAGGTTTTTTCCCCTTGCCCGTTGGGGAATGATCAAAAGGGGCACTTTCGAGCAGAAGTGACCCGGGGCTAGGCAATGGTCACCTTGTCATAAAAAAGAACGTTACTGATGGGAGGCAAAGAAACCCTTAGGCTCTCCTCGAAAAAAATGGCTTTTGAAAAAACGTTATTGGGGTTCTTTTTCACCCATTCCCTAACGGCGGCGATACACCGGGACTCGGTGGGGGTGGACGTCGAATGCACCACCTTATTCTCAGGAACCCTACCCCAGTTGCTTCGAATTGAGAATTCACGACAGTTCACCTGATCAATTGGGAAGTCTCATCTACGGCCATACACAAAAAAGAATTTCGGCGACCAGTCTTCACGTTACAATACTGCAACTCTAGGTTGACAAGGGTGTGCATTGCCCAAAAGCTACAAATGTTCTCCTTCTGCCGCAACACCTTGTGAGTGAGGAGGAACTCATGGCCGATGAGGTCAGCTTACTACGAGTTCAACTCCAACAAGGCACGTCTCTAGATGATACTACAGCAAATCAGGAGCCTCCAAGCGTTCGGGTGAAACTGAGATGGGGCTAGACCACAATGATCCATCAAATCGAACGGGGCGAGCGAAAGGAAGCCTTAAGCCATATGAAAATATGGAAGGAAAGAGGGCCAGCGTCAACAACACCCTCGTGTGGGCCGAAGACCTCAAAGAGCACCGATTCCAGCACTGGTAAGTAAGGGCTAGAGATGCCAGCTTTGCCACTTGAACGTTGGAACGTCAACTGCTGCCCCAGAAAGACGACGTGACATTGCCAACCTCTGGAGAGTCTCCTCCACTGGAAGCCATGGGTTGGATGGATTTCTCAGAAGTCATTGACAAAGAAGCAGAATGTAGTAGAGAAAGGAGAATAAGTGAAAAGAAAGAAGAGTTGGGAGAGCAAGGATGACAGGAAGATTACAGTGTGGTGAAAGGAAAGAAAATCCTAATCCAAACCGCATTTATATAGGAGGACGGCAACAATTAATCTCTCATGCTCCGTGGCGGAAGGGAGAGGTATGAGACACTTAGAGTCCCGAAAAATATGCACCACGAAGCATTGTGAAGGCGAAGAGTCGTCTGACTCCCTTGACACTGATACAACTCAAAAGACGCCATCAAATTTATTGATAAGCGCACCAACAAAAGTGGAAAGGGAACGATATCAGGATAGCCAAGCGACGAGGAACTACCTCAAACTTCGGAGTCGTGTACACATCAGCAGGGGGACCTCGACCTCAATGACAAGGTGGGTTTAAGATTAATAATAATTCTCACTGTACGATTCCGATGAGAATTAGCGAGGTAACTGAAAGAAGTTTTTCCCCTCTGTCTCATCGGGCATGAGAATGGCAACTAAGGGGACAATAAGCGAAGGCCCAGCCCAAAACAAATAGACTTTTCAGCCCGGCCCACTAGTAAACTCCCCTAAATGAGCGCCAACAAAATTGGAAAGGGAACGATATCAGGGTAACCAAGCGACGAGGAACCACCTCAAACTTCGGAGCCATGTACACATCAGCAGGGGGACCCCGACCTCAATGACAAGTGGATTTAAGAATAATAATAATTCACACTGTACGAGTCCGATGAGAATTAGTAAGGTAACTGTAAGAGGTTCTTCCCCTTTATCTCATCGAGCCTGAGAATGGCAACTAAGGGGACAATAAGCGAAGGCCCAGCTCGAAACAAATAGACTCTTCGGCCCGGCCCGACCCACGAGTAGTTTCCCCTGGACTCTACCTGCATAAGGGAACATGCTGCAGGGGGATGAGACTCGCTGACCTGGAGACCCTCAAACAGTGTCCAGCCCTTGAGTGCTTGTCGGCGTAATGGGCGAAAGGTACGGGGGACTCTCAATCCTCTAACATGGAAGGCATCGATGGGCCACCAAAGACGACATTAGGGTGAGGCAAATCGGAACCACACTGCATTAATGACACCATTACCTGAGCTACACGTCACATTAATGACGTTGTGGCAAAGCCACACCTCATTAAAAAAACTTTGACAAAAGGAACAATATGAATGATACAGACTCTATGGGGGCAAACACGATCTGTCCTCCCAGACTCATAGTATAAATAGCAACTCCCAAGTACGAGAAACTCTCTCTGGGCCCTAGACTCTCTTACTTATTTACAAACTTTCAAGAGACTTTATTGACTTTGGCATCAGAGAATCCTCGGCCACAAGGCCACCCTCTCCCAGTTGTCTTATTCTCTATTTTAGCAAGCCCAACTCTAAAGGCCTGAGTTGCTGGAACCTAACCCAAAGATATACGAAATCTAACGTAGCACTTATGTTTATGAGGAAGTGCTTGCCCATTTTGTAGGACATCATCGATGGTATCTTCTATTTATTCTGATCACCAAAACCTGGCATCCCATGGTCTTCTTTCCATAATGGCATCTTGTGACCTGAAGCAAAAGACAAGATGATGATCATGATGAGCACTAGAGATTCCTTGTTTGAAAGAATTGTTGTGAAAGAGCTCCTGGGTCCATCTTTTGCTTCCTTACAGAGTATGAGATGCTGTGAATAAGGTCTCAGTAACAAAATAATGTAATAATAGACAGCTGTGCTTAGTCTTTTTGCAGCATCTTGACGTGATGAAGGAACAGACAAACCTTTGCCAGCTCAAATTACAACAGACGACCCCGAGTGCTGCAGTCGAGTCCAATTTTTTTTGTTAGCGCAGTCATTTTTTGTCTAGAATATGTCACATAATCAAAGCTTTACCAAATTTTCGAAATATAGTTAGCTTTAGATACTATAATGATGAAATTATTGTGTGAAACTGCCCCCTTTTGAGCTGGGCTATAAGAGGCAAACACATGTTTGGCATTTGTCAGATTTACTTCCCAGAAAGATTAAAAAAAAAAAAAA
>QEOT01002693.1:25731-45847 GCA_003123785.1 Pterocarya stenoptera
TTTTGTTAAGTCTCTTAATATCTATATACTAATTATATTACCTGGGAATAACGTCTTTGGTATCAGAGCCATTGGCGATTATATTGTTATTGTTATTTTAATTTTTTTAATTTTGTTACTATTATAGTTACTATTATAGTTACTATTATATATGATAGTTATATAATATATTATAGTTACTCTATAGTCTATTTAGAACATATAAATAGTTACTATTATATATTAATGTTATATAATATATTATAGTTACTATATAATATATTTAGAACATATAAATCGTTACTATTATATATTATAGTTACTATATAGTCTATTTAGAACATATAAACAGTTCCTATTATATATTAATGTTATTTAATATATTATAGTTACTATATAATTTATTTATTTATTTATTTTTTACTATATAATCTATTTAAAACATATAAATCATTACTATTATATATGTCCAATTATAATATAATATAGTTACTATATAGTATATTTAAAACATATAAATAGTTACTATTATATATTATAGTTATATAATATATTATAGTTACTATATAGTCTATTTAGAACATATAAATAGTTACTATTGTCCAATTATAGTTATAGAATATGTTATAGTTATAATATATTATAGTTATATAATATATTATACTTACTATATAGTTATATCATTAAACAAAAATCAGTAATAAAAGTTTAAAATTAGATTTATACTAAAATGGAACGTTACTAGGAAATATATATGGAACATTATATTTATTAACGTTCCAACATTTCATTCCACTTTGGAACGTTAATACATATAACGTTCGAACGTATTTGAAACGTTCGAACGTTAATAAATATAATGTTCAAACGTTATCTATATATAAATCTAAAACCGAACGGCCGAAACTCATTTCTCCATTTTTCTCCAGTTTCGACGCCGCAACTCCTCCGTCATCGCCGCCGTCAAACTCCGTCACAACCGTTACTAAAAGGTAGGCATCTCAATTTTATCTAAAACATTTATTTTATTGATCGATTTAGAATCGATTTGTATTAAAACCGAAACCCATGGTGGCCGGATTTTCAACTCAATTTTCTGGCCACCACGGGTTACTATTGGCCAAAAGGTCACCGTAGAAATGTTCCTTGAAGTGTATACTTCATTTCTAGGGTGACCTTTCGGCATTTAACCCAGTAGAAATAGGATTTGGAGCTTTCGAGAATGGCTAAGTTGACTCAGCCATTCCGTCTCGTAACATTCGAACGTTACACCAATACGTTCGAATATACGCCGTTTCAATTTCCTAACGGTTGGCCTTCCACATCCGGACGTATATTTTATACGTCCGGACGTTAGAACATTTACGTTTAATAGTATAATTGAACGTTCGAACGTAATTTTTTTTAAGTTTTTATATTTTAACAATTTGGCGTCCAAATGTATATTTATTACATTCTATGTTCGGACGTTTAGTTAAACGTCTGAACGTTATATCTTTTCGTTTGAACGTTAGTAATAAACGTTCGACCGTTTCATCATAACGTTCGAACCTATATTTTCTATGTTCGAATGTTAATGCAAATCAGTTTAATATTAAGACAAATATGCATCAATAGTACAATTAATTTTGTTTCATTTTCTATTTTCAGGAGATGGCTCATCCTTTGCATTCCAGGAAACAAGGGAGAGAAGGAGGCACATCGGACACTGCTCGAATCGGGTCTCGTACTGTTATGGTTGAGTGAGAGGCCCTGATCAATGAGTTCGACAAGCTCAGCTGGGAGCATACCAACCTGAGAGATGTCTTCCTCAATTGAGGCTGGGGAAATATCTGCACATTGAGGGGTAAGGCATATCCCTCTATGGTTCAGGAGTTATACATAGAGATGTACTCCATGCCTCAGGACGCATCCTCTCACACCATGACTGTACGCGGTATGACATTTGAGTTTTCACCAGATGTTATCGCCGACCACCTCGGGATTCGTCGAGGAGTTTAGACATCGACTGAGGAAGATGTAGGTAGGCACTTCTGCATCGTCTACTGGCCCACTTGATGCATCATCAGCCAGAGATGCAGACCAATCAGAGGTCGAGGGTGCTGGCCCTGAGGCTAGAGATGACGACCGAGACGAGGATTTCTACATCCTCACCGGGAGAGACCGCATGCAGATCGAGAGGCCGAACTCCTTCCACCAAAATCATCTGCTACCGTTCTTCCGCATGTTGCATCTTATAGTGGCAACCAACGTGGATCCTGTGGCACATAAGACCACATTTAGTAGGACTCGGGCACAGTTTTTGATACAGGTGGCACGTGGAGATGCCATAGATTTGTCACTGCTCATATTTTGACAGGATCTGTTACGAGGCGAGCATCATCTCCAAGGACAACTTCCCATACGGTGTCCAGCTCAGCCGGCTACTACTTGCTAGGGGAGTGCCAACCCAGCCTTTAGAGCGGGTCAAAGATCAGATGAGCACTCTCAACATGACCACTCAACGACGTAGCATTGGATAGGCGAGGGGACGTCGGCCACCCCTGTAGAGGATCTAGTTCCTCCGACGCAGCCCCAGCCCGGCGTGGGGAGTAGTGGTCAACAACCGACGAGTACATCTACAGAGAGATGTGCGGCTTGCTTGGGTTGATGTAGTGATCTCGTAGCTGACTGTGCATATCGATCATAAGATTGATGAACGGCTCGGGCCTCTAGAGGCATCTGTCGCCGAGATGTCACACCGTGTACATATTCTCACCGACAAGATTGATAACTTGACTGAGGAGGTACGGGCCGCTACGACTTTCCCGGACGGCGATATCATCTGAGTGTTATTTACGTACTTTTATCATAGNTGGGGAGTAGTGGTCAACAACCGACGAGTACATCTACAGAGAGATGTGCGGCTTGCTTGGGTTGATGTAGTGATCTCGTAGCTGACTGTGCATATCGATCATAAGATTGATGAACGGCTCGGGCCTCTAGAGGCATCTGTCGCCGAGATGTCACACCGTGTACATATTCTCACCGACAAGATTGATAACTTGACTGAGGAGGTACGGGCCGCTACGACTTTCCCGGACGGCGATATCATCTGAGTGTTATTTACGTACTTTTATCATAGTTTGTATTTTGTTTTTAATATTTGTAAGGAACAATATTATTTAATATATCTATGATTTTTTAATTACAATTCTCAATCTTCTTTAATGTTATATTTTTCAACTTCAATACTAAATCACTACACTTTGAATATACATAAACATAAATATATATTTAAATATGTATATATAACTATATACATATTTATATATATAAATATATAATTATATTTTACAAATTGTGTATATATAAATGTATATAAATCAATTTTTTAGATTTGTATCCAAATTATGCAATATAAAAATCACATAAATTTAAAATTAGAGCATATTTAATTTAAATTTATAAGTAACGTTCGGACGTTAATTACTAAGGTTCGAACGTTTGCGTCAAAAAATTTCACGTTCGCACTTACATAGCCACATGTCTGAACGTATGTGTGACGTTCGAACGTAAAAAAAATCTCATCCATCTTTAGTGACGTTTTCAGAAATAGTCACAAAAAAGACTTTTTAGTGATGGTTTAGGGATTGTCACAAATTCTCAACTGTCACTAAAAAGCAAATGTGTTGTAGTGTTAGGGCTTGCAGATCAGCAATTGATGGGTGTAGTTACAATATTGTAGTTAGAAGTCAATTTGTTTTAATTTCTTGCTTGTGCAATTGCCTTTTTGAGGAAGAACTATAATTTAGATGTGTATTATATTTTTTATGTATTTTATTTTAGTGCATTTTTTTTATTTATATTTTGTGAAAAACCTTTCCCGGCGAGTAAAATTCGCCTGGAATATTTTTTTCATCAAGTAAAATATTTGCAGCGATTTGTAGTGACAACCGGCGTAAATGTGATTCATTACCAAAGTGCTATGACGCCAAAACATGAATTCATTCACTATAGTAATTACAAATAACAATTTGTGGGTATATAAGAAAATGCTGAACGTGATTAATTAACCCATTAATAAAATTTAAAGAAAAGGAATAAAATTAGTTAAGAAAATATTTAGGTGGTAAAATAGAAACAAAAGCGTACATTATTTTAAAAGTTATATATATAGATAATAGATGCTTCAATATTCCTAGAGGTGATCAAACATAAAACTGCATTTTATTTTTCAGCCGGGAGATCACATGAGTAACGTGATCAAGGTTTTGGCCACTTAAAAATGGAAATTGATTATATGAACATGTGAAAATAGGACATTCCTAGTGGCTTCTTTGCCGTTGAAAGAAAATATGAAAATAGGATTAATATCAAAAGAGAAAACCATAAGTACGTAAATCAACGAGAGGCCAGAAATGGATATTATTATAAGATTCAAAACTGTCTCCACTCTCTCAAAATCAAAGCTTTCAATTTGGGAAGTGTACGTATTTGGTTTTGTGACTTCTTGTTGAGACTTTTCTTTTACAAGAGCTTGGTCAATGCAGGGCAACAAGAAGTTGCTGAAACTTGGGAATGAATGGACGAGATTCGGAGGGAGGGAACACTTACCGTTGTCGAGCTTGAAGACCGCACCAATGGAAACTCACAGATTCGGCCAAAATGCAGGAAAGCGAGAGAGAGAGCGAAAGGGATTCTATTTTGAGTGAGATAGAAAGTGAGAAAAGAAGAGAAAAGAAACTGTAAAAAAAGATTTAGGTGATACCTGAAACGGCATCGTGTTGGGGTCGAGTTGTCTGGTGCTGGGCCACGGCCAGGGCTTTACATCTGTCTCCTGTAGTTTTGTGATTCCATACTTTTTTTTAACTTATCTTGTAATTAAGAATATCTATCACTCTTAATCTAATATTTATGTAGAATGTTCAAAGTTTTTGGGATATATCTCGATTGGGGTTGGGTTTGGGATCGAGTGACTGTTGATGCATGGGGGAGATATTTCTAAACCAATCCTAACGAATACACTTTATCATTTCCCATCTCCAATCAGGTGCAAGATGAATTAAGGCCTTGCACACATTAAAAATATAAAAATTATTATTTAATGAAATGGTTTTTATTTTTTTTTTAAAAAAAATTTAAAAAATACTTATTTTTATTTTTAGAATCCTTACATAGAATGGAGGCCTTAGATAATGGTCTAAATGGCATTACCTACATTATGCCGGCCCTCATCCGCACCCGTATAGTACTGAGCCTTGTTAGGTACAAGCGGTTTGATGTAACAAACCGCGTACCGACGCTAACATAACTTTTTTTATTGAAAAGAAAAAAAAAATTGAGAGAAGAAAAAGGTCCTCTATCTCACGAAAATTATTTCTGTCTTCAATTCGTACCGTTTCATTAAACGGATGCCTTACATATCAACATCGGTGTACGATTTGGTCCGCGAATTCGATTGCAAGAAGACTTTTCCTTTTTTTTAAGACAACAAATTCAAAATATTTCATTGCAAAAGTAATAATGGATGAATATATATATCCATGAAACATTGTCATCAGAAATCTAGAATAGATATTAAGTTGTATTTTTATAATTTTGTCTTTGCAGGTATATAGCAAATTATTGAGAATTGACCTTTTATATATGGTTCCCTTTAATTTATGCTTTTTTTTGTGAAATTAAGATTAAGATTTATCTTTTTGTTGTATTTTACTTGCATGTGACATAAGTTGGAAAAATTGACCCTCCCTTAAAAACTTTTCTGGTTCCGCCACTGCTCGTCTCCACTCTATAAATAGGGCTCAATATTGTTGCATCTGGAGCTATAACTTCGCATGAAAAATAAATAAATCAATGAGTAGTTTCAGACAGCATAGCTTCACATTGGTTCCTGGAAAACATGCTTCTGAGCTGCTTAATGCTCAAGCCCACATATGGAATTACCATATTTTCAACTTCATAAACTCCATGTCCCTGAAATGTGCAATCCAGCTTGGTATACCTGATATCATCCACAACCACGCCAAGCCCATGACTCTTTCTGAGCTCCTCGTAGCACTCCCTATCCACCCAACAAAAGCTCGTAATATTCCTCGTCTCATGTGCATTCTCATCCACTTTGGCTTCTTTGTTGCAGAAGAAATGATTGGAAATGACGAAGAAGAAAGATATGCACTCACTGATGCTTCTAGGCTCTTTCTTAAGGAGAATCCCTTGGGTGTAACCCCTTTCTTACGTGCCATGCTCGATCATTTTTCCACAAAGCCTTGGCATTTTCTGATCGCATGGTTCCAAAATGAAGATCTTACCCCGTTTGATACGGCACTTGCAAAGATGTTTTGGGATTATTGGGGCCATGAGCCAAAGCTTAACAATTTTTTCAATGATGCCATGGCTAGTGATGCTCGCTTGGTGATGAGCGTGGTGATCGACAAGTGCAGCGCAGTGTTCGGTGGATTAGAGTCGTTGGTTGATGTTGGTGGCGGTACCGGAACTGTGGCCAAGGCCATTGCCAACGCATTCCCAAGTATGGAGTGCTCGGTGCTTGGTCTCCCACGTGGTTGCGGGCTCGGAAGGGAGTAAGAACTTGAAGTATATTGGAGGGGACATGTTTGAGGCAATTCCTCCTGCAGGTGCAATTTTGCTTATGGTAAATGCATCGCTTTTAGAGCTTTTTTTTTTTTTGATAAAGAAACTGATCTCATTAATCATAATAAACACTTACATCCACTCTACATGAAATGAGTGAAATGGTTACATCATTTCTTTGGTTACAACAGAGAGAATACATGAAGGACAGAGTTCAAGATCATACACATCCTCAAGATAATTAAGTGCATCCTTAGCTAGGTAGTGGGCTGCCATATTGGCATTTCTGTATGCATGTGAAACAAACCAAGAAGCATATGTGTTAAGTATCCTCATTGCATCTTCTACAAGGTAGCCACCCAAACTCCAGTTCATTTGATGTTGTTTGAGTAAATCCACCACTTGCATTGAATCCCCCTTAAGACAGAATTGTGTTAGGCCCATCTCTTTGTAGAAAACTAAAGCCAGTAAAAGACCATATGCTTCAGCATCAAAAGATCCACCTCTAAGGGTTTTGTTTGCACGCCTGCTGCCTATAACTTGTCCATTATGATCTCTAACAAGGACTCCTATTCCGATTCTCCCTTCTTGCAGCTTCACTGTTGCATCCCAGTTAACCTTGAAAGATCCTATCTCGAGTTTTGACCACCTGTGAGCCCCTGCTTGAGATTTGAGACTGGTCCTTGGATCCACTTTGAGTGCCTCCCTATATGAAGAGATTTTTGCCTTGGCTTGTTGGTGAATAGCCATTGGATGTCTGAGCTCTTTGCCATGGATGACATCATTCCTTCTAGACCATAATCCTCTCATTGTGACAGCCACCTCATCAAGTTCTTCTGGACTGAGAATCTCTACCAATCTTGACCATATATCAAACACCAAGTCACTATGCATGTATAGCTTCTGCACCTTCTTCATGCCTTGACTCCACACATCTTTGGCAGCAATGCAACTCCAAAAGACATGGCCAGATGTTTCAGGTTCCTACTCACAAACCAAGTAGAAGCTGTGCTCTACAACTTTCCTCTTTCTCAGGTTTGCTAAAGTTGGGAGAGCCTCCTTACAAGCTCTCCATAAGAACATCTTAGTGGCAGGAGCTACTCTTAGTTTCCAAATCGTCTTCTAGACTTTATTTTCCGTGGTTTTGCCTAAGGCTTCCCCTTCTAGCACTCTTTCCATCTCTTTCCTGAAATGGTACCCACATTTTACAGTATAAAGGCCATTGGTTGTACACTGCCATACTAACTTGTCCTCTCTCCCACCCAAACTAATGGGAATTGCTTCGATGTTATCTATTTCCTCCTAAGAGAAGAGTTCAAGGAGGAGATGATCGTTCCATAGTTTCAGTGTGGGGTCAATAAGGTCACATACTTTTTCACACCAACAATCTGCTTCTAGAGTTGACTACACCTTATAAGAGGGGGACGATGGTTACCACTTATCATTTCAAATGTTCAGTTGTTTGCCATCCCCAACCCCCCACATGAGGCCTTCCTTTAGGAAGTTTAGACCTGCATGAATTCCTCTCCAAGCAAATGATGGCCTTGACCCAACTTGAGCTTTTAGAAAACCAACCTTAGAAAAGTATTTCTGCTTTAGGATCCTTGCCACCAGGGAGTTTGGGTTTTGTAAGATCCTTCATCCTTGCTTTAAAAGTAAGGCTAAATTAAAGCTCTTCAGGTCTCTAAAACCGAGGCCTCCTAACTCTTTGCCATAACAAAGCTGTTCCTAGCTGACCCATTGGATTTTGGAAGTGTCTTCATTAAAGCCCCACCAAAATTTCCTGAGCAAATGGTTTAGTTTCTTAGTAATAGATGCTAGTAACAGGAACACACCCATAGCATAGGTAAGGATGACTTGTAGGACAGCTTTGAGGAGGACCTCTTTACCTGCAACAAAGAGGAACGTGTTTCTCCAATTTGTGATTCTAGACCAGGTCCTATCAATAAGAGAATGGAATGATGCAACCTTTGCTCTGCCCACCAAAGCAGGTAATCCTAAGTATCTTTCAAAGTTACTAGATGATTTAACACCTGCATGCTTTAGAATTTGTTGTTGAATCCCAAGGGCAGTATTCTTGTTGAAAAAGATGGATGATTTCTCTTTGTTTAACACTTGTCCCGAGCCTTTCTCATAAAGGTCAAGGATGTTTAGCACAAATTTAAGTTCCTTTAGGTTTGCTTGGCAGAATAATTAGCTATCGTATGCAAAAAAGAGGTGGTTCACTGAGACTGGACCTCTACCAATAGGGACTGGAGTTAACCTACCACATGCCTCTACTTGATTTAAGAGGGAAGTGAAGGCTTCTGCACAGAGGATAAAAAGGTAGAGGGAGATTGGATCCCCTTGCCCAAGTCCTCTTGAAGGCCAAAAAAATCTGTTGACGCTCACCATTCACAAGGATCGAATAGGAAACTGAATTGAGACAACCTTGGACCATGTTAACCCAATGAGGAGGAAATTCCATCTTGGTCATTACAACTTCAATAAATTGCCACTTCACCCTATCATAGGCCTTACGCATATCTAATTTGAGGGCCATGAAGCCTCTTTTGCCTTTCATTCTTGAATTCATGGAGTGTAGTATTTCATATGCTAAGAGAGTGTTATCAGTAATGAGCCTTCCAGAAACAAAGGCACTTTGGTTTAAAGAGATGAGCTTGGGAAGAATGACTTTAAGCCTGTTTGCAATAGTTTTCGAAACAACTTTATATAACACATTACACAGAATAATGGGTCTGTAATCAGCAACTTTCCTGGGGCTTTTTACTTTGGGTATGAGGGCAATAAAGGTATCATTAACCCCATTAAGAGAGCCCCCTTGATTTAGGACCTTGTGAGCATAGTTACAAACTTGCTCACCCACCACCTCCCAATATTTTTGGTAAAACTGAGCTGGAAAACCATCAGGGCCAGGGGATTCAAGAGGGTTTATTTGCATGATGGCTTCTGCTGTTTTCTCTAGTGAAATGCTTCAACAACCATTCCTTTATCTCAATGTCTAGCTTAGTATCCAGTGCAAACAGACAGTTCTCAAAGTTCGTAGGGTGGGTGGTAGTAAAAAAGGATGAGAAATAACCTGTGAAGACATCCCCAATTTCTGCTTGTTCAGTTGCATTTCTTCCTTGTGAGTCCTCTACACACTTGATTGTATTGGTCTTCCTCCTTTGACTGGCCTGCATATGCAAATATTGGGTGTTTCTGTCTCCTAACTTGAGCCAATGTTGCTTAGCCCTTTGGCGCCACTTGAGGTCACTTTCTGCCATGGAAGTTACCACTTCCTTTTGGATTTGTTTCGTTGCTTATATATGATAACCTGTTCCAATATCTTGGAGATGGCCAATTCTTTGTTGCCCTTGTGTGATGACCATGTGCTCTTTTTGTCTGGTTTTCTGCTTCCACACCAGTAACTCCTATTGGCATCTACCAAGTTGTTTCCTCAGAATGCTAGCCTCATAGCCTGATTCACTATCCTTCTTCCAAGCCTTACTAATAACATTGTGGCATTCTTCTTTCAGCTCCCATGCCATCTCGTACCGAAAGACCATTCTTCTTTGCCTTTTTCCATTACTTGTGTTGCATATTTCAATGATGAGAGGGGAGTGATCAGATTTCACAACAGCAAGGGCAGTGTAGGAGCTTTGATTATAAAAGGTCATTCCATTCCTTGTTGCCTAATGCTCTATCTATTTTTTCCTTTGTGAACACCGTGCCATTCCTGTTATTTGACCAGGTAAAGCTCAGCCCCATTGAATGAATATCATTAAGGTCACAGAACTCTACTGATTGCCTAAACTCCTCTATTTGTTTGTAAGGTCTACTAGCTCCTCCCATTTTATCCTCTTGATAAAGGATCTCATTAAAGTCACCAGAGCACAGCCAAGCCATAGGACTGGCTGGTTTTAACATTTTCAAAAGTTGCCAACTGCTACTCCTTTTCCTAGTGTCGGGGTGCCCATAGAAACCTGTAAATTGCCAAGTTGGTCCATTGTCCTCTTCCTGTACTAATGCACTAATGTGCCATCTAGTATAATTTATTACTTTGACCTGCCATTTATCTTTCCATAAAAGAGCACTACCACCACTTAGTCCCACACAATCAACTCCAAAGCAGCCATCCATCTTCAAAGTTCTCCTAACCTCTTCCATCCTTCTGTTTGTACACTTAGTTTCCACTAGGAAAAATAAGAGGAGACACTTTTCCTTAAATAAATTTCTAAGGACACTAACTGTCTGAGGGTTCCCAAGCCCTCGGTAGTTCCACAACAAAATACTCATTGGTTATGGCAGGGCTGGGAACCAACCTCTGCCTTAATAAGATTGCTCTCCGTTGTGACCTCATTCTTCTTGAATCTTTTTGAGGAAATATACTCTGGTATTGTTATTCTCCTTTTGCAGCTCCTCTGGTAGTTAACTCTAGCCAACTTGTTGGGAGTGTTAGCCAGAGTTGTAAGTCCATTGCTTGCTGTGGGGATGGGTCTTTCACGAGCCTTTGTTTTCCACCTTCTTATAGTGCTAGCCAGACCCTCACTAACACCATTCAAGCTACCTGTCGCCATCTTCTTACTGGACCCTTGTTTCCTTGGACCAGTTTGACTTTCAATAGGAGCCACCTTGCTCCTTTTTAATGCTTCCCAGTTTTTAGGCTTAGATGAAGGGTACATAGCTTCTTCTGTAGTGTTATGTACCTCTTGTGTTGTGTCAGGCTCATGCTCCATACCCATGCTAGCTCGCTGTGCTCCTTCAAAAAATACACTCCCATGCACGTGGGTTGGTTGCATGGGATCTTGGAGGTGATCTTTAACCTGAGATTTAAACTGATTCCTGAGATAACCATCATGAGGAACTTCTTTGCTCTCTTTTTCCTCTGTTAGTGGTTGAGATTGGACTCCTTGAGTACCTTTTTCCTCGTTTCTTGTTGAGACCATAACTTGTTTACCTACTATGACTTCCTCCTTGACCACTTTGCCTCTCTCTTTCTTCTGTTCCCTATTGTGGTGGTCGCCACCCTTAGAGCCACCGTATTTACGATAGTAAAAAATGTTGGTATTCTTGGGTTGGCCTCGTAACCAGGGGCCAAACTAGTTCAACTGTTGTTTATCTCCTTGTTGATCTGTTCTCGAGTGTGTACAGTTTTTCCCTTTGTGATGGAGTATCCCACACTTGAAGCAGAAGCTTTGGAGTGTTTCGTACTTAAAAGAAATCCAGTGTTGTTTCTCTCCTAGACTCAGCCATTTCCCTCTTAGCAGAGGTTTGTGAAGATCTACAGCTAACCTCACTCTAAGACACCTCCCCCAAGCATGTCCATCTGCCTCAGCTTCTACCCTGATGACGTGACCAATGGATGCTGCAAATTGTTCCCCAATCTAGTTAGTCATAATTGCTAATGGGAGGTTATGAAGTTGCACCCAAAAAGGTTCAAACCGAAACTGTAGTGCATGGATAGATACCGATTCGTCCACTTCCATTATAGTGAGGAGATGTCTGGCATAAAACCATGGATGTCCACTTAACACTTTCTCTTTGTCTCCCCGATTCTGGAATTCAATCAGGAAGCACTGTTCTCCCAACTCCTTGAAGGAAACCCACCCTTCTAGTCTCCATATTTGGGACATGGTGATCCTAAAACCTTCACTGTTGACTCCTTTCTCAGTGAGGGCCTTCCCCACAATACAGTTCTTCCCTCGCCTGCCAGCTTCTTTAGTGTTGTCTTGCTTGATATGGAAGAAAGAGCTTTCTTCCTTCAATAGGTCTAGCCTTTCTCATTGTGTTGCCAAATCCTCTTCCTCCATTAAACGTAACCTCAGACCCAACAAAGTAACAATCGAAAGCAAAAACTAAGGCTCACAGGGAGTGAGACAATGACCTTTGCGAAACAAGCAAAGGCACTAGAACCTTACACTTTCTCCTTAGAGAGAAGGAAGGTACTCCTATTATTTTGATATTTGAAAAAGTTGAAATCCCATCGCTTTTAGAGCTAGAATATACAAACTAGGTACTCGCATGCATATAAATACAACCCCAAAGCAAAGTGATCGTATATATATGGTACATATTTTTTCGACAAAAATGATATTTTTTGAAAAATTTTGTCTAAAACAAAACATTTCCATCGTAATCATACCAGAGTTTTGAATTTCATTCTATTCTGGCCATAACAGTCGAAATTTTTCATTCCAGTGTAGTACTTGATATATTATATCTTCTCATTCTGTTTCGTTCTAAATTTCAACTTGATCCAGTCATTTCGGTATTTTTCGGCCAGAACCTAGACGCTACTCCATTTCGGATTATTTACATATCAAATTTGTAATTTTTGAGAGTTTGGATGATGTTTTTGTAAATTTAAAATCCATATATTTATGCAATTTTAGAATCTAAAATGTATTTATATAATTTGAGCTTTTTTTCGTAATTTTAAATGTGTCCCATGATTCTCTTATTTTTTAGATATCATTATTTTTAATAATTCTTCTGCTTTTTAATTTTTCTTTCTTCGTTTTTTCCTTTTGTCTCATTTGGAGTTTGTGATTTTTTTAATATTATCTTTTAACACCAATTAATATCTCTAATTTTTTTAATGTTTTCAAAGTATATTCATTTTTTTATGTCACACTACGATCACTATAAGTTAGCTTCAATGTTGGTAAGTTAGCTGTTTTCAATATTCTTATGTTATGATATATGTCATGCTATGCCATGTCACTATATGTATATCTGTTGCACATTATATTATGTCATGCAATGTTTATCTGTTATACCTTATAATCTATCATGTTACATATTATATTCCATCATGCATGATTTATATGTTACACATTATGTCATGTTAAGAAACCTTTGTCTGTTTCATGTTATGCCATATCACGAAACGTTTATTTATTTCGTGTTATGCCATGTCACGAAATATTTGTCTACTTCATATTATATCGTGTCATTCATCTCATGCACATGTCACGTTGTGTTATGGCAGGTTATTTGTCCTTTCGCTTCATGTCATGTCATGTCTCGAGTACAGAGTGTATCTCAGAAATAGTATTTTCAAGTCAATAAAGTCTGTTTACGTTTATCACGACCCTAAATGTTAGGATGAGTTAATATCCTAGTGAAACTCCTTTATTCAAGCTGAAGTGTCTAAATTAGTATGAAATCTACTGGGTTGACAAGGTAAAGATCAACGGATTTCAAATGAGGCCTAATTAACCGGTCACCAGAGCAAAGTGAACACCAATGGTGCCCCCACACTTTCAATTTCATGTTATACGTACTCGTGCTGATGCAGACACCTGACACAGGGTGTGTACGTTACATTTTCCATAGTAGGTACAGATACCTGTGAATTGGTACGTATGTTAACGCACTCACAGTTGGTGCAAATATCTATATTGTGATGCGGTAATCAATAGGAACACACGGCTCAAGGGCAACCATGTAGCACCAACATGGTCACTTTTATTAATCATGTTTATTTAATGAACAAGATTTCAAGTTCATATATTTCACGTTCATGTTCATGTTATTTTAAACGTTAAGTTTAGTTCACATTCATTTTTAGTTCAATCCATGTTCAGTTGACATTTAAGTCCATGTCATGTCAAGTTCAGTTTCAGGTTCAATTCACGTTCAAGTTGAAGTCATGTCAGTACACTTCATGTTAAATGTCAAGTCATGTCAAGCTTCTTAATGATCATGTTATGCATTCATGCTTTTACTGTTATGCATGAACCTTTAAATTGTTAGTTAAGTTCTTTGTTAAATTGCTGAGATTTATACTCAAATCTCATTGTGGTAGTCCCAACTACCATTCCCTCCGAAATAGTAGACAATGTCTCAGGACCAGGAGATACAATGCACGCTAGGCGAATGGAGACAGTCGACTAGGTAGCTAGACACAATGCGAAGCTCGTAATTCATAGATAATATTATGGCATCCATGATCGAGTTGCACGAGCTACTTGAGGGACTAGCCCAGTAGATGTTTTAGTTTATGCATGTACCTATGGAACTCTGTCTCTCATACTTTTGTGATTACAGGCCCTTAGGACTTATGGAGTTGCACAAGCTACTTGAGGGACTAGCCCAGTAGATGTTTTAGTTTATGCATGTACCTATGGAGCTCTGTCTCCCGTACTTTTGTGATTACAACCCTTTTGGACTTATGTTGTAATCAAGAATATCTATCACTCTTATATATTATGTTTCAAAATTTTTGGGATATATCTCATTTGGTGTAAAGTATTGCTAGAAAACAATTATCCGCTGCGAATATTACATATTGCTAAATGCATGCTAGGTGTATTACATCATTAATTGTCATGAACGGGGATAGATAACATTGTGTTGCATGTCCCGACTCTTCAAAGTCCGTTCGATCCGAAGCGAAATCTGGGGGAGTCATAGCAGGACCGTCATATATCCTTTTGATGTATCTTTCACTCCAGGCATGCTTGGAAAGGAGTTCTTTAATCTCAATTGTCCTACTGCAAGATGATAGAAATAAATTGGCAGGACATGGTTCACACATCCTTACAGCCTACCTTACTTCAAGTCCTCAATCTTTCCTCGAGTGAGGGTCTTCCACATTGTAACACCCATTCTTGTGGTTTGACTTTTTATAAAATGATTTTAAGAAAGGACGATGGGAATTATTGTTTGTTTTAAAGCATTTAACTTCCATCCCCAGGGTGCAAGACTCTACGTTATAAAATAAAATGTGCTTTGAGAATAAAAGATGTTTATAGCAGAAAACATCAATCTTAAAATAAAAGGCTTCTCATAAAATTAAAACTCTCATGCCTAAACTTCCGTGCTCTTCCCTTTGGGCCGTGTCCATCTTTACGTGCTCTACTCATTTAGTTCCTGTGGGGGAGGGGCATACATAAAAACTAAAATAAGTCGAAAACTCAGTAAGCATTACTTCATACAATTAAAATATACTAACGTAGGTTTTCAGTCATGCATTCATCATTCTATACATACTATACATACATAAGGCATACATTCATTTTGAAAACATTACTAGGTGGAGTTTTTCTTAAAATGGGTTTTCTTTTTGTAAAACATTTCTCCCTTTAGTGCCTTCATTTCTTAAAAAGTTCGATGCATTCATACATTTATCACTTTCCATTGCTCGTTCATACTGTTAAGCCCCGTGTGTTGGAGTTAGTGGTCTTCCTTTAGACCCAGATTCCACCCGTGGCCATAGGTTGGGAATCCATTTCAATCAGGGGGCAACACTAGGTGCACTACCAGTACTACTTACTCGACATTGTAATCTGCCTAATCCTTTGGCCCTTTCATTCAGTCCTGGCCATTACGTATTTTCATACATTAAAACGTTCATTTCCTTTCAGTCTTTTCATTTAACAGTTCATTCATGGAAAAATATCATTTAAAAGTACGAGATTAAATATCATCTTTCATGGCATCATTTAAAATATTAGTTCATAGCGGCATTTTAACATCAATTTATAGGGATGTTTAAAACATCAGTTCTCAGGGACATTTAAAGCATCACTCAAAGCATAGGGCATGAGCCTTAACATTTCTTTTCGTGAAAATAAATACAATAGATACTACTTATAGTCATCCATCATATGCATACACTTAGATACTTTGGGTGCGTAAAAAGGAGCTGCCAAGAAGGGGCCATACATACGTATACCTTTAAACACTTAGCATATTTTTTCATAAAACATAGTTTCCTTTCATTTCATAAAGCATCGTAAAGAGAAATCATTTCATTTTCATTTTCATATCTTTAAGAAAACTCTAGAAGAGTATAAATGCAATACTTACCTAGACTCTATATTACTTTCATGTCATGCAGTCCATTCATGTGCATGTCAGATGACAACCTACATGCATACACATAACCTTAGCGTTATTCTCTATCTGATTTATAAGCAATTAAACTTAGAATAGAACTACACTTCACTTGAAACACTATATTTCTATCCCGTGCTCTTACATGTCCCTTAAGCCTTCGGGATCTACTCACTGTCACTACCTCTTCCAAACTCAAGGTCTTACCTCTAGTGCTCATCCACTAAAGTGAACCTCCACGATTTACCTTTGGGTTAAGACACCAAAATCTTCATCTTACTCTTCCTATTGAGCACATTTTGACGCATGATTCCGACCGACGAAGTCATGCATCCCAATCCTAGACAATACACCTGTCACTACCTTCATGCATCTTAACTCACACTAAATCCTCATGCCCATTCATACACGCCACACAGCTTTAAGTCAACTCTGAGACTTATGTGATACCCCATATTTTAGTGTATTTTTATTGAAGGAATATTTTAATTAATTTAAATATTGGTTCTCTTGTTTTAAAATTATTATAGTTCTCATTTGTTTATTTTTGTGATTTTAAGTTGTGAAATTATTTTAATGTGTCTTTCTCGTCATTAATTATTGTTTATTATTTAAATTTGCTTTTTTAATTTAAAGAGTTTGTTTATGGGTTTTAAAATTATTATGTTGAATTTTATTTATTATTTTATTTTACTAGTCATTGTGTTTAAATTAGTTTTATTTAAATTATCGTTTTGAAATAATTTTTCATTGGATCACTTTGTGATCCAAGTTATGAGAATTGGATCTCATTTATTTCCCTTTCATTTTTCTTTCTCCTCTTTTCTTTTTCCCTTTTCTTTTTCTTCTTCTCTCTTTTTCTTCTCCCACCCCTGCTTTATTCCTGCGCGAGCGCCCTCTCTCTTTCTCTCCTTTGGCCGATTCTTCCTCCCCTAGTCTGCACCGCCACGCACCGCCATGTCCGACACCGCCCAGCACACAACCTTCCCCACCGGTCGGCGACCTCACACCTCCAATCTCAGCCCCTCCCGCGTTGCTGTTGACCCGCACGACTCCAAGTCGCACGGCCTTGTGTGCTCCAGCGCTGCCATCGCACCGCCTCCGGCTACCATTTCTTCATCACTTCATCATCGATCTCCTAGCAATCTAAAGCACCAATCCCCAGCTCTGATCCGTCACCGATGAAGCCCAGCCAACCCCCTTTTCGATTTGTGCATTTCGGCCTCCAAACGCCACTCACGCTACCACCCACGGTTAAAGGCCACCACCATTAGCTTCACCGATACCCCTATGCCATTCCCTAGCAATCTCAAGTCTTCGTTGACCCCGTTCAAAATCCACCATTTTTGGACTCACGGCCATAGTGCATTTTCCACTATTTCATTACTGCGTTGCCGCTCTTAGCATCTCCGTGATCCTTCGAAAATTATAATAAAGCGTTGTAAGTATTTTCCCAAATAAATTTTGAGATTTAAATGTATTTTTGTACTAACTCACTTATTGTGAATTGGTTGGATTGGAGGATAAAGTTGTGTGATTGGGTTGTCCTGTGTTTTGTTGATTGTTGGATATTGGTGTTGTGTCTTGTATATTGCATATTTGCACACATGTTCATGTTTGTAAATAAAAATTGGGTTTTCATGTAATCGCATTTATGTTCATGTGTATATTTGAAAACTGGGTTTACATGTGAGAGAAAGGAAAGAGATTGTAGGGATAGTGGTAAGCAAGGATGGTAGTAGAGTCCCGCCTGTAATTCCTACCTACGGTGCACGCGTAGGGATGATGGTAAGTAAGGATGGTGGTTGTGTCCCGCATGTGATTCCCTCCTACCGTGCATGCGGTAGGGATGGTGGTATAGTTTCACCTGTAATTCCCGCCTACAGTACTCTGTTAGGTATTTCTTGTGTGGAATGGAACTGTAGGGATGGTAGTAAGCAGGGATGGTGGTAGAGTCCCGCCTATCATTCCCGCCTACGATGCATGCGATAGGGATGGTGGTAAACAAAGATGGTGGTGTAGTCTCGCCTGTGATTCCCGCCTACAGTGTCCGATAAATAGTTGTTTTTGTGTGAATCATTTTCTGGGAAAATGATAGATTATTATTTTTGGGCAAAAAATGGGATTTTGGCGTCCGTTGAAAAATATTCATTTTCGAGAAAAATGATGTTTTGAGGCTAAAGTATGTTTCATCATATGCATGCATGTTGGTTGCATTAATGTTCTTTATCTTGTTAGTTGTTTGGATTTTTACTTACCTGCAGTACCGTTTTATAGTACCGTAGATTTTGATGCAAATGAGGATGTGGAGCCTGAGGGATCGACTCCACTGGAGGAGTGACATGTGGTTGCTTCATTTAGGATTTATGGGATTTGTTTCCCACTCTTGTATGTATTTGGTTTGTATTATATTTTTATGTGGATAATTGTTTAACAACTTTTTAACGGCTATTTATTTTGCATATTTGTATTTAAAATTCTGGTACTTAGTTGACTTATTTAATTTATCCGCTGTGACTTTTATGGTGCTCTTGTTGCACGTTACACATATTTGAGCACTTATCGTTGGGATGCGTGACCCGTGTTGTCATCATCCTGACGTTACGATTCTCGTGTTTCCATACGTGGGAGTCAGGGCGTCACAGCTTTAGCACCGTGTAACCATGCTTAGGATAGATTACCCATTACACATGGTAACTCCGTCTGGCACATGTGTCTAACTAGATTATACACGTACCTTACCCCTTTATCACCAAAGACCAACATATAATCCGTTAATCACCTACTCATATGAACAAGCGCCATACTCTGATACCAACTTGCTCAAACCCGGTCGGTAGGACTTTTTCTACTTCCCAGCCCTTTTACAAGTTCATCCCAACACTTGACACACCAATACTCCATTCATAACTACATCTCAAGTCACGTCATATAACTCAAGACTACTCCCAAGCTACATTATGACCTTTTCACGTCATCTGACATCCCGCTACGTCATTTCTATGCCAATTCCTAACTCATCAGGAGTACGGTCCCTCACGTACTCCTGTCATATCTTGACATCTCATCACGTTCTTGCTATACCATTCTTACACTAACTCCTCACCCATCACAAACACGACTTCTTGTTTAACCATGTCACTTCGTGACATTCCCCGATCAGGCTTCTGTTGCTTTACTCTTATACTATTCTGTCACATCACACATACTCCCAGCCATAAGTCAACTACACGGTGACAACCATCACCTCAGACTACAGGCCAACATCACAACTGCTTCAAGACACTATTCCACAATTCCCGACACTACTCATCACGCTTTACGCTCATAAACATCCTTATCTTCATGACATGCCATACGGTGTATCGCTTCACCTCATGGAATACACGCCACATGTACTCCCTTCACAACACTATGCCACATCACTACTACAATACACATTTCACACCCACATTACACAGCACTGTCCACAACACTCTACAGCACACTAGACAGCGGACTCCACAATCCACCAACTAACATCTAACATAAATAACGACGGATAGAGGATTATACCATCGTCGAGATTGACCCGTGCATTGTTTGCTAACCATCATGGTCAATGACGTCGGAAGGGTCATATGTGGCGGCTTACAGTGGCTGGTTGGGTCATTGAAGATGGCTACAAGTGGGGATCTATGTGTAGGAGGGTTGGGTTGTGGTCCTGGGGTGGTGGTCTTATGGTGGTGCTGAGGTGGCA